>RCAB01000307.1:0-52484 GCA_003640385.1 Setaria digitata
TTTTTTTTTTATTATGGTTTTCTGGATTCTTCGTTTTCTTTTTTACGGATAACATTTTCATAGATAAAAGTATTGCATCTTAAAATCACTTTACTTGCTGATATTATTCGTTCCATATAACTCAACCATTTTTTATATTTTATAATTTGTCTCAATGATCAATTATTGTGTAAAATAATAATCAATACAGTGCAGATGTTTTTTTATTTATAATTTTTAAATTTTTATAAAACAATTAATCTTTATTTTATTTTTTATTTTGAAGATTAATCTTTATTTTAATTCTTATAAAAAAAAATTGCAGATTTATAAATCTCATGCTATAATATGTATAAATATATTCAAAAATTTAAATTGTGACTAAAATTTAAAGAAATAATTCAAAATTTCTTATAGAAATTTCACAACCACGCATATCAGCTAATGGTTCATCACTTCCAAGTGCTCGAAAAATATCACATAATCTTATCACTGAACCAAACGATCGACATACTCTATGTTCAATGATGATCGCTCAGTGGGGAATGTTCATTTACGAAGATCTTATTCATCTTGGTGTAAGCACACTTTATCAAGGTATTATTATTTTTTTCGAAGTCGATAAGAAGAAATTAAAAGTATGATATTGGCATAAAATACGATATCAATGTTGATAAGATATGATACTGATATGTACTTTTAAATGGTAACATTAATTTTAGTGTTGCTACAATTAAAGCATCATCTAAAACATTTCAGTTGTGCTGGAGCAATATATAGTGATTGCTTTTTCTCTAACATTTTTTAATTTTTATTTCTAAATCCTATCAAATTTATAATTCCCCCCCCCCCCACCTCTCCCAGAAAAAAAAAAAAAAAAAAAAAAAAAAAAAAAAAAATCTTTCTTTCATTCATATAGCATAACATTTATGTAAAGGTTATAATGAAGTTTTAAAAAGGATTATTTTATTTTTAAAAACCAAATATTTTTTCACATTTTTTTTTTTTTTTTTTTCAAGGTAATCAGTCAAAATCGCTTTTATGTTGCAATCAAAAATATACTCATCCAGAATGTTATCCCATTGTGGTTGATGCGGATGATACCATCTATTCAAGTAATTTTTAAACTTTCTTCTAAAAAAGCGCAATTTCTCTTTTATCAGATGTGATTTTATCATCTTTTCCTTTCTTTTCTTTTCTCTTTTTTTTTTTTTTTTTTTAAATACTTTTGTAAATTTTTTTGCTAAAATTTCCTAGAATTTAAATTGAACATTACAGAATCAACACAATGTTTACCGTATGCACGTACAGCGACATCGCCTCGAGAAAATTGTTCGTTAGGTCCTCGAGAGCAAGCGAATCAAGCGACATCTTACCTGGATGCAAGCCATATATATGGTAGTACAGTAGAACGTGCTAATAAACTTCGTGCTTACCGAAATGGTTTGTTATAATTAATTACTTAACATTTCACAATGATACTTATTCCTACCATATTAAATTTTCCAAATAAAATTATATTATTTAATCAGTGAAATAATCCCTTCGAAAAAAAAAGTTTTTATATGAACTACAGATAATATTTTTGCTAAAAAATAAATTACTATGCATGTACCTGCAAGATAAGAATGTTTATTTTTTTGAAGAAAATCAAAATAATTAAAAGAAATTGATTAAAAAAAGTGATTACGAAAAAATTATAATAATAATAGTGAAGACAGTAATAATAATAACAACAATAACGCTAATAATTAATAATAATAACAATAACAATAATAAACAATACTAATAATAAACAATAATAATAATAAACAATAATAATAATAAACAATAATAATAATTAATAATAATAAACAATAGTAATAATAATTAGTGATGACAATAGAATTAAATAATAATTGCAGGTTTATTATTAACACAACAGAACTCACGATACAATAATCTACTTCCAAATACTGATGATTCTGTTTGTGCCAGTAATCGAAGTTCACAACGATGTTTCTTGGCAGGTGGTGAATTTACGAATTTATTCCCGACACAGACTGCACTTCATACTCTCTGGTTACGGCAGCATAATAATATAGCTAAGCAATTAAAGGTCAATTATTTTTTTTTTTTGATAAAAGGAAAGTGTCAAATGAATTTTACAAAAACAAACAGGAAAAAAGTTTTAAGTAATTGAAAATGTAGAAGCGAGCATTTTATTTCTGACCTTTTTTCTGTTTTTTTTTTTTTTTTTCATACTCCAAATTTTAATTTGAAATAAATTATTCCATTTCAGATTTTGTTACTTATTAATTTTAGGCTATAAATGTTGACTGGGATGATGAAAAATTATTTCAAGAATCACGTCGAATTGTTATCGCTCAAATTCAGCACATTACGTATAATGAATTTTTACCAATTATTGTTGGTAAAAATAAATTAAGACAATATGGTGTTAAATTACGATCTAATGATTATGATAGTGATTATGATTTGGTATGTTAAAGTTTGCAAGTTTGTATGAAACCCTCATATTTTTATATTGCTACTTTTTTTTTTTTCCTCCTGATTATTATTATCATTATTTCTTGAAATAACTATAATATCGTACTATTTAATTATGAATAGTATTGAATAATATGATAGTTAATGATTTTTGAATCATTAATTTGTTCATAATATTTATTCAGAAAACCGATACAACAGCATTAAATGAATATGCATCGGCGGTTGGTTTATTCTTTTATTCATTGTTTTCTGAACATATCGCTCTCTATGATGATGATGAAAATGATCGTTATACAGAGAGATCCTGGAGTACTCTTGTTAATGATCCAAGCTTATTCTATAGCAATAAAATAGATAGCTTCTTGAGGTATGCATTACATTGATAATAATAATATTGAGATTTTATCATTTTGTTCCAATTGTTTTACATTAATTATTTTTATTTCAGAAATTTTTATAGCATAAATTTCATTAATTTTCAGTCTATTTCGCCATCAATTAGAACAAATAATTTTCATTTCATGTTGAATTATTTGCATAAATTAAATTGAATAGGTAATTAGTTAATAGAATTAAGCTCGAGATTCGATGGCATCGAACGGCTAAATTGATTTTATTTAACCAAAGCAATTAGTGAAATAAAAAGCTAAAAAAATTCTTTATCCGAAATCAATCATATATCAACTAATAAAAAGATTTTGCTGATGAATTTAAATACTTCACCACCCAACTGTTAATTTTCTTTCTAAATATGAATCTTCTTTATTTATTACATTATTTTTATCATTGAAATTTTTGAAAAAAATTGAAAATTTTCAGCTGATTTAAAGACTTTTGTAAACTTACTTTTTTCAGCATAGTGAAATAAATTTTTTCTAATTTTTCAGGTATTTACTACGTGAAACAATACGTAAACCTGGATTGCATATGAATAAATATTTCAAAAATGAATTCCTTCGCGGTAAAGGCATTTACGGGTTTGATTTAGCAGCAATGATTATACAGATGGGTCGAGATCACGGAATTCCTGGATATACAGAATTTCGAAGTGCTTGTGGTCTTCGACGTCCAGTCAATTTTACTGATCTAGATGACATTGTCAGTTATTTCACAAATCCATTACACTTAAAGTTTATATTATTAAACTTCCATTCAATTGCGTTACAGTATATGAGGAATAATTGATTCAGTATCTTTAAAAAATTAATTATAAAATTTTTTAATTTGTGAAAGAAAAAAGATTTGCTCAAGTCAATTGGAGCAACATGTCTGATTAATTGACGTAATTCTAACACTGATAATGAGCGATAATCACCTGATGAATGGAAAAGAAGATAGGAAACCAGTTGATCAATCTGATTGCAGGTTTTAAAATCATTAGATTTGGAAGAATTAGCCAAGCTATATGATCATATCGATGATGTTGATTTATTTGTGCTTGGCTTGGCCGAAAAGCCTGAACTCGGTGCACTTGTCGGTCCAACATTCGCATGCGTCATTGGTAGACAGTTTCAGAAGGTTCTAAATTTTAATTTTTTTTTTCCTTTAAATAGTGCTCAAATTGCTAAATTGGCAGTTTATTTGAAAAATTTTTTTTGTCAAAAACAGCAGTGGATTAATTATTGAACAGAAACTCCTGAAAACCTGAAAAATTTTTTTTAAAATTTTTGATAAGTATTTCGTCGAATAGATTTTCAGCTTATTTAATTAGTGCAACAAAATTTTATATTAGTCGTTTTACTGAATTCATGCAATAACTTTTTTATTTTGGTTTCTTTTTTTAAATTTAATATCGTGAAAAATATATTACTTGTTTTAAAATGAGACCGAGAAAAAGGTGTAAAAAAAGAAAACTGAAAGGATACAATAAATATTATGATTTTCTTTTTTTTGTAAACAATTATTAGATAAAAAACTTTTTATTAAAATTAATTTCTTATTTTTTTAAAACCTCCTGAACAAGTCGTTTTTTTTTTTTTTTTTTACGACAATAAACAAGCAAAGGTGATAGTTAAGATGAAATATGGATGGAAATAACAATTATTTTAATTTTTTTTTTTATTGGTAAATTTTTGAATAAAAATGATGTAAAATTTTATTTTATTATTTTTAATTTTATTAAGACACGCAGAGGTGATCGATTTTGGTATGAAAATTTCTTCGTACCATCAGCATTTACATTGGAACAATTGGGAGAAATTCGAAAAACAACATTAGCACGAATAATTTGTGATAATTCGGAGGGTATCCAAAAAATTCAACCAAATGTTTTTACACTTGCTGATAACTATGGGTAATTATAAGACTATTCATGTGTCTTTTTTTTTCTTAATTAAGTTAAGAGAAAAAAGAAGGGCACATGCAAATAAACCATCTGAATTATTTGAAAGTTGTTAGATTTAAATTTTAATGGAATTATTCAGAACAGAAGAAAAGAGAATACTACTTTATGCAGAGAGGCAAAAAGAAAAGAAAGCTATGTGGCGTATTTTCTGAAATCAGAATAGTGTATTTTCCGGTATTGAGAGATCTCGAATCCATATTAACATATTGGTTTAATTGTATGCAGAAATTGTCCTATGGACTGTAATTCAACAATAATCGATACGATTGATCTAATCCAATGGACTGATCAAGAGCCTAGGCTAAAATTACCGATAACAATGGCTACATTAGAAAAAGCAGTACGTTTAGGGGCTGAACATGCGAAACGTTTAAATGAAGCGGAAGCTGATCGAATAAGGAAACAAGGTAATACTGAGATATATTTAATTCAAATTTTTTCTCTCATATTTTGAAAAAAAAAAAAAATCTTTTAAAATTTATTTACTTACAAATTGACGAATTGTATTTGAAGGTAGAAACAATAATGAAAATGGAAATCGAAATTTGGCAGTTTACGCACATTCAAAATTAATGGCACCTAAAAAGGAATCCTTGGAAATTTCACATCGTGCCGAAGTTTTACGAGAAACAACTAAAGTATTATTAAGAGGGTAAGTTTAAATTGTTTTGAAAAATTTTCCTTTCTTATTTATTCTTCTTTCAAATTTTATAATTTTTTTTTTTGCACAAAATTTATCACAATTTCATTTTATTTCATTTTATTTAGTGATGGTTTGAGTGAACAGGAACGTTTACCGTTGGAATTAGATTTGGCAACGTTGCAACGTTTACTTCCGGAAATTGACGTATCACATTTTGTTGGTAATATAACAGATTTTCTGGGCGAAGAGAATCCAACAACCGATGAATGCTTACCAAAACCATTACCTTGTGATCATACCACCAAATATCGCACAGTTTCCGGATGGTGTAATAATTTGAAATTTCCACATTACGGTAATGCATTTGCACCAATGCGTCGTTTACTGGATCCGGTCTACGAAGATGGTGATTTTTTTAAAATTTAACAGTTCTTAATTTAACACTTCTTAAATTACAATTCTTAAATTTTCACTTTACATGAAGAAAAACCTTCGTGTAATATAATATGATATAGTTTTATTGTGTTTCAAATTTTTGAAACGAATAATTTAAATTACCGTTTCTAGGTTTTGATAGTCCACGTGTAATGGGACGTAATAGACGTAAATTACCATCAGCTCGAGCGGTATCAAATGCTGTCCATGCTGAAGCACCAATATTTCATGCCAAATATACTCATATGCTAATGCAAATGGGACAAATAATTGATCATGATTTTGCACATTCACCAGTTTCAAGAGGTTTCAAAATTTCATCATTGATAATAATTCTTTTAAAATTAGAGGGAATTTTGTCATCATTTTAACTTACAAATTTTATGCTATTAACAACATGATAATAAAAATATACAATAATATAAAATTATACATTGAATGAGAACAATTTAAGCATTATATTTTCAGATATTTTAAATAGAATTTAGCAAATATTCCAAAATTTTATGTTTTGCATGAAAAAACATCCTTTCTTCCATTGCATTTATTTTTTTCTTCCTTTATTAATAGGACCCGGAAATACGATTTTGGATTGCAGTCGTTGTGACTCTGCAAAAACCGTATCAATACATTGTTTTCCGATACCGATCGAAAATGGTGATCCGTATTTTCCATATTTACTTGATAACGGTGAACCAAGATGTATACCATTTACTCGTTCTCTTCTAGGGCAACTTACACTAGGATATCGAAATCAAGTATGTTTTTTTATTTAAAAAAAAAATTAAGTAAATAAAATAAAATATTGTAAAATTTTCAAACTTTTCAAAAATTGCAATAAATGATAGCAAATTTTTAGTTGGATCAATTAACATCATATATTGATGCTTCATTCATTTATGGTTCAACGGAATGTGAAGCAAATAAGCTACGTTTATTTAGCCAAGGACGTCTTAATTTTACAGATCTTGGCTTCAATCGTGAAGCTTTACCACAAGGACGTCAGGAAAGAGATTGCAGGTTTTGCTTCAGATAAATAACTGGAAATTTACAATGATTTGTGCAAAGGATTGGTTTGAAACAATTAATCCGGAATTATCAAATAGAAAAATTTTATCCACTTTGAATTAAAATTTTTCCCAATTTTTCATAAAATTTTTTATGTTTAAAAGTTTGAAATATTTCTTTTTTTTTTTTTTTTTTTTTTTTCAGATCTCAACCAAGACATCCATGCTTTAATGCAGGTGATGAGCGTAGTAATGAACAACCAGGTCTTACTGTTATGCATACCTTATTTCTCAGGGAACATAATCGTATTGCTGCAAGCTTAAGTCGCATTAATAATTTTTGGTCTGATGAGAAAATTTATCTGGTAAGTAATTTATCAGTTGCAATCTTTATTTGTTTAAATTTTATGTCAGTTTTTAAATTTAAAATACTTTTCTTTTAAATAATTAAAAATGAAAATAATTTATAATTTAGGAAACAAGACGTATAATGGGTGCTAAAATACAACATATTATCTACAACGAATGGTTACCAATTGTGTTAGGTTGTGAAGCAACTGCAAGATATGATTTAGTACCACGAAAAATTGGCTATTATAAAGGTAACAGTTAAATTTTATTAACCTACAGATTTTTTAAAATTGAAATTCTTTTTATGTTTGGCGAGAGAGGGAGAGGGAGAGGAGGAGAGGAAGAGAGAGAGAGAGAGAGAGAAAAAAAAATAATTTACACGATTCTAATTAAATAATTATAGTCGAAAAATTGTGCTGAAACGAATAAAACTATCTAATTACAAGATATGATAGCAAACTTTCTAAAATTTAAATCTAAATTATCTTTAAATAAGTTAATTTTAATTTTAATTGAATTATTTTATGAAAAATATGCTAGAAACAGAAAATTGCATAATGCAATGATGAACTTTTGAGAAATGCACATTGAATTAAATCAAATTCTAATAAGCAACTTGCAATTTTAATAAAATTATATTTAAAAAAGAAGAATAAAAAAAAAAAAACAGATGCTAATAAATTACAGGATATGATGATAAATGTGATGCGACAATGACGCAAGAAATGGCAACAGCAGCATTTCGTTTCGGTCATACACTTATCCGTAATGTGTTACCACGTATGAATGCTGAATATCAGGAAGAAACAGATGGTCTTGATCTTAAAGTAAGTCATTTTATTTTCTGAAGATTTCTTTAAATTCTTGAAATAAAATAAAAGTTCAACCTTTTTTCTTTAAATCAATGAAATAATCATGATTTTAGGCTTCATTTAACAATGAAACTTTCTATTATACCTTAGAAACTGGTCATATTGAATCAGTAATTATGGGTCTTCTTGGATCACATAGGTAAATTCCTTCATCGATAAACTTCTTGAAGTTCAAAGAGAGAGAGAGAAAGAAGAAAAATAGCAATAAATAATTTTAGCATGGGTTTCGATCGTCATATCAGTGATGCTGTACGTAATCATCTATTTCAACGTTCAGCAAATCCATATACGGGAATGGATCTTCCTGCTCTTAATATACAACGTGGACGTGATCACGGCATACCACCATATAATTCATATCGGTTGGTTGTTTTTTTTTTTTTTCTGAAAAAAAACTTTTGAATAAAAAATTGGAACAGAAATAACTAAACTATGTCTAAAATATAAGCGAATAATTATTAATTTTGACACAAATAATTAGATAAAAAATTTTAATATAAATAATTTTAGTATAAATAATTGAAAAAAACAAAATTATTTCAGTGAAATGTGTGGAATGAATCGTGCAAGAAATTTTGATGATTTAAAAGATGTGATGGATAATCGTACAATAGCAGCATTACGAAGTGTTTATGATCATGTAGATGACATTGACCTCTTTCCAGGTATAATGTCCGAAAGACCACTTAAAGGTTTGTTGAATTTATTCTTTTCTCTTTTTTGTTTTGTTTTATTTTATTTTTTTTTTTTTGCCAATCAATATTTTTAATTAAAAAAAAATGAATTTATCTTGAAAAGCAAACAATTTCTTAATTGATTATTAAGTAATAAAAAGGATTGGCCACTAAAAATAAAAATTGAAATGAAAACATAATTCAAAAATGAAATAATTAGAGTTCTTAATTTTATTCTATAAAATTTTACAGTTCATTGCGAAAATATATTTCAAATTAAACTGATATGATTTATAAAAAATATTCTATTTGTGTTTCCTTTTACTTTTCTTTTTTTTTTTCAATTTATTAATTTTGTTGAAAATTAAAGGAGCATTAGTTGGACCAATGTTAACATGTATTATTGCTGAACAGTTTCAACGACTAAAACGTTGTGATCGATTCTATTACGAGAATGATCATCCAGCGACAAAGTTTACACCAGGTTTATTATTTTTCTAATAATCGAAAAGTAAAAAAAAAAAAAAAAAAATCATAGTAGGAGAAAAAAGCTTCTTCAATTTCTGTTAATAAATTATTCATTTGTCAACCAAAAGAATGATTTTTTGATGCTTCCACAACTCTAATTTTTCAACACATCCTTTCGATCTCCAAAATTTCTACCAATCTTATGCTACTTTATTTCAACTATAAGCATTCATGGCACGTCAGCATAGTTGCCTACATACGTCTACACGTATCCGTATAAAGTTATCTACTATATTTTTGGATTGGAGTTATGGAAAAGGATTGACGTTAACGTAAAGGATTTAAGTTGAGCAGGGGTAGAATAACTAGGCATTAGAAATATGCGGAATTGAAGTTAGAAAAATGACAGCAGAAGGAATAATAATATGCTACGGAAACGTAATGTGAACTTTAGCTTGACATTTTAATGTTAAAATATGTATAAGTAAAATGAGATAAAAACTTTTCCTCGTCATTTTTGGATGATATCTATCAACCAGTTGAATAGGTTTGAATTGCTAATTTATTCATTCCAAAGTAGATTTCTTTTTGATGAAATTTTGAATTACAGATCAGTTGGCAGAAATTCGTAAAACAACACTGAGCAAACTTATTTGCTCAAATAGCCAATATGCACATCAAATTCAACCAAATGCATTCCTTATGCCAGATGATTTAACGTTTGTTTTAACCATCCTGATCTGATCGTAATTTATTAATTTCGGTGAGAGGTCCTAATTGATTTGGCGAAAATTTATACTTTGAAAAATATTAGTAAACTCAAAAAAAAAAAGCCAGTTAGTATTTATCAATTAAATACAAGCTGATAAAAGTAAAAAAAAATTTCAATTTCAGAAACGCACCGATGAAATGTTCGGAACTACCAGATATCGACCTCTACGAGTGGCTTGATAGACGTGAAAAATTTTCATTCCAAATTTTCTTTAACTTATAAAATTTTTAAATAATTTTTCGCTTCTTAAATAGCTAAATTTTTTTTCCAGAATTTTGCGTGGTAGATCATCGAGTGATCAATTTGGGAAGGACAAAACGTATAACACCGTGTATTACGTGTACATGTACCGCTGAAGGAGTATGTTTGCAGCGTTTGAAATTTTGCAAATGAATCAGAATTTGTTTTTTTTTTTTTTTTTTTTTTCAAATAAGCAAAATTTTAGCCAGAATGCCATTCAATGATAATTGATCGTTGCGAAACACTGCTAACCGACTATCTTTTCTCGGAAGTTATCACTGTAAGTCTCATGCTCCATATTAAATCCTGATTATTTCGTATAATTTGTATCCAGAAAAACATATCTTTCTTTACAGGATACAGTTTGCGTCATACAATGCTCATCATTGATACGTCAGAGAAGCGGACAATTGTAATTTCTTTCAAAATTACAAATAATAAGAAACCTCAGAAGTAACAATTATCTGTAATTACGGAAGTGCAATTCAATAAATTCTATAGTAGTATTTATCGATAAATATTCCCATGTAGACGAACGAGATGCAACCTAACAGCATTAATATTTCACTACTTTCTAGTACTTTGTTCATTTCATACAGTGGAGCACAATCCAAGACTGTTGCAAAAACTTATTCCCCTCACTAAATTCAAATTTAATGCATGCCCTTAAGTTCTAAAAGTTTGCCAGCATTAAAACCAAATTAGAACTCGGTCTCACGAAAAGAAGTAAATCTAAAACTTATTCTCTCAGTGCCATTAAAATTTCTTCGTTTTTTTCTTTTGAATCTTGGATATCAGAAGAATAAATACTGAAAGATATTAAAAAAAATTCTGTCATAAAGACGAAAGCGTGGTCAATATGCAACAATGGGGGAGGACTCAAGAATGTAATTAAAGGGTATATACATAAAGCTAATAATGGAGGCGAGAAAAAAAAAAAATAAAATTGACTAATACATAAAAGATGAAATGAAATGAATGTGTAACATGTAGAGGAAGAATTTACTGCTAGAAAAGTCTGGAATTATATAGACAACATAAGATGCATGCGGTGGTGAGCAGCACTCGCGAAAAAGGGAATTTTAGCACTGGAGATACAGTGTACTATAGCGATGTGTGTGTTTTTTTTTCTTCTTTTTCTTTTTTCAGAAATGGTAATCAAACATCGCACTGGTTTGAATCAAGTTCAACATTTATAAAAACCCGACTAAGCATAATTCACATAACCGCAAAATAAGTTTATTCCATTAAAATGCTGAAAAAAGAGAACTATATATATTGGTCGTGCACACTTATATTAAGATACATAAGAAAAACCTAAACAAATAAATAAGTAAAATCTAAAAATTTCAGAAAAAAAAAGGAGTGATCAAGAGTTTTTTTTTACAGTGACAGACAGAGGGTAATATATTATTAGCTAGCGACACCAATGTTTCCCTTGTTCTGCGAGAATGTCACACATGGGCCGAGTGAGTTTCCAATTGCGATTACTTGGCATTTCTGAAGAAACGGAGCGAAAACCTAGCGAAATCATTTCATCATAAACGCCATAAAATTGAGAAAGTCGATTCTGCAATGGAAAGAAAAAAAAAAATCCAAACCTCTAACTGAATAAGAGAGTTCAAACGACAAGCTACAATTTAAAGAACTTACATCTGGAAGTAGGTATCCCATGCAGTTGTACATATCAGGGTTCAGAGTTTGTGTTTCCTGATATGATGAGGTCCCTCTAATTCCTTTTTCTGATATGTCACAGCTGTCGTTTTGGTCAGACACAGTATTGCTTATATCTAAATTTCGTTTCAACAATATAAACTGTTAGAGATGAACCGCCGGAAGGGATGTTACTGAAAAATTAGATAAATAAAACACTTACATCTTCTTTCCTGACTATCAATTGCTCGAAAAGTATCATTTACGACCAATTTACGGTGAGCAAAAGCCTTTCGTAACATTGGTGAATCGTTTAAAGTTCGCGGAAAATAACTTCCCGATTGAAAACTTGGTACGGAAACTTTCTTGACACGAACTGATGGTGAGTTTTGACGACCAATACCACTTGTTGTCGCCATCTGAAAGAAAGATATATAGAGCAGCATATTTTACCAGTTTTCGTATATTCAGTAAAATAAAACAGCATTTGTGTATTTCTGTTTTTCTTACATTCCGTCCTTCAATAATTCCTGAAAATGATTTTCAACACACTACCAATTTCCACATACTCAAAATGAAAGAAACCTCGGCAAGGTCATTTTCCGTAGCAACCGATGTCGAATTATTCAAACGATCCCTAAATTCCTTGGTTCTGAGATCCTGCTCCTAAAAACATCCATCCTATAGTGCAGTAAACATTATTGTTCAAAACTATAATAAAATGAAAATGAAAATTAAATTTGAATTTTAGTACACGCTCAGCAATCATAGTTAAATCAAAAGTTAATCCGTACCAGTATATATTGCAAAAACCATATTGTCAAACTACTTCTTCTATCGTCCCTAATTATGGAAAGTAATATTTTCATAAATACTATCAAATACGTAAAATCCGAGTTACTCAATACCAACTAGAACTTAACAATATCCGAAAACCACTTTACAAGGAGAAAATTCCCACCCTATAAAGAATGAATGTATAACTTACAAGTAAAACCACACACCTGATAAACGATNCCTATAAATATTCCCACCCTATAAAGAATGAATGTATAACTTACAAGTAAAACCACACACCTGATAAACGATTACACTCTTCATATCTCTCTCACTTCTCTCAAAGTGGCTTTTCTGCTCAAGAAATTTCTGTTCGAAATTCTCTTGTACTCGAATCAAATTATCTTGCAGCAGAGCATTCTCTCTGTAAAAATCAGAAATGACAAAGTGGAAATTTTGAAAATCCAATTCAATTAAAGGAAATTCGGAACTCTCTCAAATTGGAGAAATGAAGCTAATAAACTAATTTACCGATTCAAATTTCTGACTTTGTAACTCAGCATCTGATTTTCTCCAAGGGAATCACCGAGCTGTTTTCTTAGTCTGTTGATCTGAAAACAATCAATTAGGACATCACAAACCAGCTTGTAAAACAAAAAAATTTTCTTTGATGGAATAGCAATAGGACTGTTATACATGAAAAACAGACCATTCCATGATAATGAAGATATATCACGAGAGAGCTATATGTCTTATTATATAAAAGAGAACCTTTCAAATAAACTTAAAATACCAATTAATAATCCACTGCTTATTAGTGGCACTGATGATTCAACTCACCTAACTTTAACTGATATTATTATTAACTCATCGTTGCTATGAAAATAATTGACAAGAAAAAAACGTCTTAGAATATCCCTCACTTCTTGTGTAAGCATATGCACATCTCCACCGTACGGTATTTCATCAAATTGTTTAAGCAAGCCTTCCCTTAAAGCATCCGATAAAAACAGTGATTTATCAGGTTGTGTTGGAGCGACCCAATCTGAAATTCATTAGTTGAAAAAATAAAAAAAAGAATAAAAACCAAATTGGAAGCAAAATATTTCCTTAGGTTGGAATATTTCAATAATTAGTAAATATTATCATTCTATTCAATAATTTCACGACAAAAATAAAAAAAGAAGCTAAAAACTAATTTATGTCTAATGATTTTATCATACCTTCGTTATCCATTGCTTGTGATAGTAACAAGGCATCATCATCATCATCATCTCTTCCTGTACCATTCGTATTATCCTTTCCCATAATGTCATCTGCTACATCTTCCATATTGATCCTACTACTTTTCGCGTTTCTCGTATCGTTATTATCATCTTTCTTGGTATTCCCGGTAGTATAATCATTTTTTCTCAGATCTTCCACATTATTCTTACCTTCTTTTATACTTTTCACACATCTTCGCTTTTCTGGGGGAGTATATATCATTAATATCTGCAAAAAAAAAAAAAAAAAAAAAAAAAAAAAAATTTTCCGAATCATAAGGAAACGAGGTTATCTTTTTTAAAGTTGCTAGAAAAACGGAAAGTACCGCGTAAAGAAAAAAAAAAAACGGAAATGAAGAATTCAAATGGAACGACGTTTCACACAAGCCCCTGACTTCAATCTAGCTTTCCGCAAAAAAAAAAAAAATAAGTTAAAGTTGAATCTACATTCAGAATCTCTGAAATCAATACGAAGCAATTCGACAGTCCTTTCTTACTCTCAGTCACTGGTACCATTATAAAATGGTAAAATTTTGTAAATTTACAAATTTTTTCAATCTCTAAAACTACAATATTTTCCTTGAAGATAGAGAAATCTTTACTGGCTCTCCAATTTAAACGTTATTTATCAACCATCTAACCATCTAGATGCTATTATCGTACTACTATTACCCAGCAGTCGTTATCTTCGAAACAAACCTAATTCCTAATGATAAAACTGCTATAAAAAAAAAAAAAAAACACTTGCCAACATGAAATCTCACGTTCTATTGTTTAATTACGAAACGCTTACGTGAATTTTCAGAAATCGGTACCAGACGAAACGAAAAAACGTACGAGCCGGCCTCCAAAAATTGAAATTTTTTTATTTTCGCGGTTCGGGCACTAACTGGCCGCGTGATATATGAGATGGTTCGGGCGAAACGTCAAAAGTGTTTTCATTGTTTTTGTTACGTCCGTGCACTTCTAACGTACGTTAGGGATTTCTCGTTTTCTAGGTCTAGTTTGTTTACGTTATACTTGTGCGCTTTTTACGTACTCTATCCGATTTGGGCTGGTCGTTATTCCATGAAACTTGAGGAAGCCGAATCCATCGAAAAACTTATCCATCACTTTTTTTTTTTTTTTTTTTTTTGATGCTTTTTAGTTCGTAACATGTTCCTCCACATTTCCAGTTGCTTATTTTAATCTAACAATTTTCAGCTGGTGAGTCAGTGATTTCAGTTTTTGACATTTTTCTGGAAAGCAGTTTCAATTTTGCCAAAGAAATTACTAAATGGCGAAGTGGAAGAATGGATCACAAGCAGCCTCGCTGATCAGGAATATTGTTGAGAATTTTCAGCAGTCAGGAAATGTAAGTTCTCTGTGTTTCTCTATAATCACGGGCACTTCAGAATATTTTAGCATGTTTTTTTCTTTTTTTTTTTTCTTTTTTTTTTTTTTTTTTAGCATTTTTTTACTATATTGTAATATGTCGATGTATTTTACAAAATAATACTTTTCGTTGTATTTCAATCAGAAATACTCGAGGATCCTCAGTATTGCCATCGTAGAGGATATTTCTGGTAGTTCTAGGATTTTATTCCAAAGAAACCGGAAATGCAATCAAACCAAAAGCAGAATGCAACGTTGTATTTCAATCAGAAATACTCGAGGATCCTCAGTATTGCCATCGTAGAGGATATTTCTGGTAGTTCTAGGATTTTATTCCAAAGAAACCGGAAATGCAATCAAACCAAAAGCAGAATGCAAGTACTGAAGGAAACGTGCTCCGTAAAATATCAAAAGAAGAGCATCTTTCACGCACATATCGCCATTATCTGGATAGTACCATGCGTTTAGAAGCATTACAAGAGCAGTATAAGGTGAAGTTTTTTTCATTTAAACCTTGAAAGAAGTCATTTTTCACATAGCAATTTGTAATACTACTTTCGGTTGCCATAGCAAATTTTTTTATTACAGCGAAGAATGAGTCTCATTTAGCATATGGCAAACTAAATGTAATTTTTTTTCTTTGATTTAAGGGTGGAGAACGTTCCCTAGAAGAAAGTGCCAAACTTGTCGGTTTAAAAATGCCTGCATCAAAGCCGTAGCAACTTAAATTCCCACAGATGATACAGGTTGCTCATAATTAATCTTTCTCGAAATAGTATGTTGATAGAAATTTATTAGATGTGAAGACAGATTTAAAAAAGAAAAGAATGAATCTTTTAAAAATAACCAGTGATAGATTTAGTTGCCATCTCTATCGTAACACATAACGCTTGATTTTTATTTCCAGACTTCAACGCATTATTCAGTGTGAACGAGGTTTTCTCTAATCCATGTGATGACGATTCATTTTCTCTTTTTTCCTGTTCTTGTAAAAACTCTGCATGTGCCTATAGAGAAGCTGTTGGATTACCACATTTTCATAAAGCTCATCATTTTTATTTTCTAAATTAATCAGCATGATAATTACTGATTTATACAATACGATTTATTGCAAAACAACGACGAAATAGACATAAATACCCGAAAGCCGGAAGGTGATAGAGTTAAGGGTAGTATTGCAATTTGCTTTACTTGTCAGGTATGTAACTTACTAGTTACAATCACAACTTTTTAATGCAATGTAGTTAGTTTGTATTTTTTCTTCAACAGAAAAGAAAACTACACAGAAGTAAACTGCCAACAAGATACTAAATTTTATAAAGTTTTCAACATTAAACCGCAAGACCGTCAGGGCTTAAAGTCCCTTCGCCTTCAGCCCTTAAAATAAAATACCTAATTCACAAAACAACAGAAAATGTTATATGTAAGTGCTGAGGTTAAGGTTCGAAATATCGCGGACTTTATGAAATTTAATGCTGCATTGGGGAAGTTTTTTTTTTGAAAACCTGGTTTATATTATTTTAAATAATATAACCCTTAACCTACTCTTACCAAGGCGTATATTATTTGTTTGTACATTGGAAAAATTTTCAGCGGGATTAGTTCTAAAAATTGCTCTTAAGCTTCATTATGAAACGTAAACGAACAGTGGAATGTGACGAAATTGTATATGTAATAACTGCATTGTCATTTCATCAAGGTACATCACCTGTTCGGACATAGTATCTTAGTTCATCCTCCGAATTCACAACTACCAGTTGTTTCTTAACGACATGATCGCCGCCAAGTTCAATCAGTTGCTGTTGTGTTTCTGAATTATCAGTTAGGAATTGTCAGAAAGTAGCAGTTACGAATGTTGTCACATTATATCTCTGCTTGATTTAGAATTATTTCATCCGTCAAAGATTGGGAATTTTTTTTTTTTTTTTTTTTTTTTACACTGTTCCTTTTAAGATTAAGAACTGTTGAGGTTTTGGAGGACATGATAAGGGTGGTGTAGCCGAATGTTCGGATCGAAGACTGCTTTCGTACAGGAGAAGATTTTTCATAAATTTCAAGTGCTCGATTTGCTACTAATACAAGAAATGATACTGGTAATAATAAAAATAACAGAAGTTAATTATGTTTAGAAGAGTACCTGATGTTGTTTGGGGCTGTGTACCAAACTGATTCATTAGTCGTATTTGCCGTTGTAAATCAGGATTTGCAGCTAGTGCTGCTCGTATATCTTCGATCGTAATGTGACGTTTGGAACGTAATCCGAACGTATTTGATAGTAGATCTGAGCTACCACAACCTTCCACATCCTCACATTTCGCCTATATTACTGTTTTCAATTAGTTAATTTAGTTTTGCTAAAATTTCAAACCAATTAAATTTGAATAAATTTATCAATGGCAAATTACTGGAAGTGTATACATTACCACTGGACATGGTGCAAATGGACAGATTCTGACAAGACAGGAATATTGCAATTGTGAAGTTGTCTGATATCGGAATGATTCAACCATTACTCGAATACCGTATTCGGTTTTTTGTGGTGGACAAACTAAACCAACATGATCCGCCTGACATCCATCTTTAATTATTGCCAATGGTTCACGTTCCCATTCATAAAGTGATTCAACTGGTTCAACTTGACATCCCTTTATATTCATATATATTGCTAAAATAGTTAAAGTAAAATTACTAAAATTTTCTAGAAAAAAAAAAAGGGAATAATTTATGCAAATTCAAATTTAATTTTTTAACAATAAATAATGAGAATTAAGCTCCACACATTGCTGAAGGAAAACTTACGTGGTATAGCATAGTAAGGTATGAAACTAAGCGTTATTTTACTTCCAACAACTACTGCTTCCACTGGTTGTCCATTATGGAATATATCAAAGATAACAGCATCCTTAGGTGATATTCGACCAGTAGCTCCATTAATGCGTGACAATGATTTGTTCACGCTGAAATTATTCTTTGTTTATTACAGGTAAGACAATTAAAAATCTCCTTCAAAAAAGTACTCATCTGTTGAAATGCTAAGTTTTCTATTTTTCTTCTCCTCCTCCTCCTCCCCCCCCCCCCNAAAAACCTCACCTATGTATATCC
This sequence comes from Setaria digitata, assembly GCA_003640385.1. NCBI lineage: Eukaryota > Metazoa > Nematoda > Chromadorea > Rhabditida > Setariidae > Setaria > Setaria digitata. The sequence goes on from RCAB01000307.1 coordinate 18,450, forward strand.
ACTTTAACGTTCTTCGAAGCATTTTCCACTGTTCTTTGAGCAGAAGTATCAGTGATGATTTTTTGTGAGGCAATCGTAGACAGTGGTACTTCTAATGTTGCAATTATTTGATTATCATCAGTGATTTTTTTTGTTTCAGTTGCTGTTATTGCTGTTGATTCTGTCACTTCTAAGGGTGTAAGTGTTGCTGTTGTTGTTGTTGTTGTTGTTGTTTTTGTTGTTGCTGTTGCTGTTGTTGTTGTTGTTTTTGTTGTTGCTGTTGTTTTTGGTTTCATTATCATTGTTGCAGTGGTAAAATCTGTGGCAACACCAACTGTAGCTGCTATTGCTTCTAATGGTGTCGATACTGATGATGATAATGGTAAAGATGAAAATTTAGTTTCCGTATTTTCTGAACTTTGCTTAGTTTCTGACAACGATACTGGTGCTAAGAATTTTGATGTTGTTGGTAACGTTGATGTATAATTCTTTATGATATTTACATTTGATAATGCCATTACAGTGTTATATCTGAAATATTTTGATATTACTGCAGAATTAATATTCTTTTTTTTTACAAACAAATAGAAGGAACAAAAAAAAAAAAAAAAAAAAAAAAAAAAAAAAAAAAAAAAAAAAAAAAANACAAAACAAAATTAAATTTGGTGTAAAATAAAGCCGTGCAATTAATTAAAAGTGCAGCACAACATCAATTTTCTAATAGGTATAATTTAACATGATCAAAAAAGTTTGATATAAATGGAAATCACATGTAACCGTTAATGATACTTACTCTGGTACAAGTGTACTTACAGTACTTCCGTAAGTAAGTGATGGTGCTTCAGTAATACTTTTACTACTACTATCAATAAATGTCGTATTTGTAATATCACTTCCAGGAACCAATACACGTGGTATACGTGAACTTGTAAACACTGTGCTACTACTGGTCTCCAAAAATATGCTCTCGATTTCATTGATAGGTGGAATTTTCGTACTTTCGTGCTTTTCTAAATTTTGATTATTCACAAAGAAAAAAAAAAAAAAATTGAATTTTGTGCCAGAATTATTTACGCTAATGATGAGTTTTAAAGTGCTGCATTAATTTTAATTCATTTTTTTTTTTTTTCTGTCAGATTTTTTAACGAAAACAAAAAAAAAGAAACAAAAAAAAAAAAAAAAAAAAGGTGGGAAATAACTGAAAATGAGAGAATAGAAGGGTGAGAGAAGCTAAAATTTAGTATAATTTATGTTTGTTAAAAATTGGATGGAAAATTTGCCCCAACTAATTGCTAGTTCAATAAACAGATCGGTGGAGTATATATATATGCATATATTTTTTTTTTTTTGTTCTGCATTAATTCAATAAAGTTCAAATTCAAATCATTAAACATCTTCGATAAAACATTTCATTTCCTTTTTTTTTTTTTTTTTTTTTTCTCTAAATCATAAATATTTACGTCATACTTTTTCATTTAATAAAAAATTAGATGTTAGTTTATCCATTATTTCTATTCCACTTTTTTCCTAAATTTTTTGATGCTATAATATTTAATGAAGTTTTTTCCGGAAATATTCTGCTTCTCCCTGTTGTCATTCCTTCTGTATTCCTTTTTAATTCACCTGAACTCCTATCACTGCTGCTGATTTCTGCTGTACTTCTTCCAACAATAAAATTAGAAATTTCAGATTCTGAATTCGTTGAAATACGTGTACTTGTTGAATGGCCAGTAGTAATACTCTTATTTTCACTATTTTTCATTTCAGTTATACGATGAGATTCCAATGTCGCAATTTCTACAGTAGTAGTAGTACTTGTTGTTGTTGTTGTTGTTGTTGTAGCACTAGTAGCAGAAGTAGAAGTGCTCACATCAGTAATAAAAGTAGAAGATGTTGCTGTTGATAATGTTGATGTTAAACTTATTGCCAGGATAGCGGATGTTGTAGTAGCGGTCGTAGTAGTGGTAATGATAATAATAGTAGGAGTAGTAGTAATAGTAGTGATAGTTGTATCATTAGCAACTGTATGATTAGTATCACTAGATTGTCCTGATAAATCTTCACTGATATCAGGAAAGTGAAATTGTTTGGTTGCATTAGTTAATATCGAGAATTTTGGATCACCTGTTGCTTCACTGAAACAACAACATGCATCGTGCAAAACAATGGTGCCACAACAAACAAATTAGTGTAGTGCATGCAGTTGAAATAAAAATGAAAAGAAAAAAAGGGAAAATACTTTTTTCCTTAAAATTTAAAATTTAAAAATTTAATAAAAATAAAATTAAAATAGTGCCATTTCAACAAGCATTTCATTTGATAGGCTCAAATTACTTTATAAATCTAGCATAAGCATTTCATTTGATAGGCTCAAATTACTTTATAAATCTAGCATTTTTCAAATTTCAATTTAATGAAAGAGTAAAATGAGAGAGAAAGAGGAAGAGAGAGAGAAAGAGAGAGAGAGAGAGTGAAAAAAAAATATTATCATATCAATAAAAAAAAATGGAATATAATATATACTTTTTGATGCTCAAAATGTGATCCGTATTTTCACTTAAATATTTCGCATCTTTTAATGGACAACGAGCCTGATAGGTAAGATCATCAGAAGTGATAAAATACAATGGTTCAATACCATCCGTTGATATAACTATTTCCAGTACCATATCTTTTCCCTAAATTTTAAATAATGCAAGATTTTACTTTATTTATGTATAATTGAATATTATTGTAAATAATGTTGCAAAAATATCGCATTTTTGAAACATTTTTTTTTCCTCAAATATTTCTAAAAAAAAAAAAAACGAAATTTAATTTATTCCTCTTCTTTCTGTTCCCCATCAACCATTCTTAACATTTTATTCATTTCTATTACTTCGTCTAAATTTATTGCCTGAAATTGTATAAATTTCAAACAAAAAAAAAAAAAAAAAAAAAAAAGAAAAGAAAATTACGTTATAACGTATACTAGCGCTGCAATTTTTGGAAATAATTGGTGATGGAAAGAAATATTCAAATTTTGTATCATCTTTAGGTTCAATACGGCATGTGAAAAAGTCGTGAAGGCCATACATGGCACCTGTATATGGATACTTTGAAATGACCTTCACCTGTATTCCATCATCTTTGCACTCGTAATCAAATGTAAATGAATCTGCAACTAAACTATGGCTTTTTAGTAGCATATTTTAACAAAATTATAAAACTAAACTAAATAAAAACGAATTATTCTATCAAGATAGAAGTGATTGATCAAAAAAAAAAAAAAAATTAATCATTAAAATTGATAAATAATAGAATCAATTGATCAACTTAACAGATTCAGGATAACTAACAGAAAACCAACTGTTAGTGCAACTATTTTCGTAATAATCGATTCGATAGTTGGGATTATTGTTAATTTTGATTAATGCCGGTTTACTGAGCTGATTATGTTGTGATAAAAAGCAATCGCCATCAGTTCGATTATATGAAACACTCCGACAGGTATAATTTATCGCATCCAAGCATGCACCTAAGCAATCTTCAAGTGTTTTAGTCCATATCACTTCGCGAACTTCCCGAGGATCCATGTAACGATCCGATAAATACGTAAATGCATATTCACCATAACAACTTCTATTTGCTAAAAAGTGATATATTAATTAATTAATTAGCAATTATTGATAGAAAGAGAAAATCTTTTAGTTTAAATTAAAATATGATATTTTTAAAGAAAAGATGTTTGCTTTGTTCTTTCTTCTTTCTTCATTGCCAGTAAAAACAAACTATATAAAAGTTTTTTTTTTTTTTTTAATATTATTCTTGCTTAATTATAATCTTTTCTTTTTCTTTAATTTAGAATTTAGTAAGCAATCAATACATTTTTAATTGTTGTATCGCCTTGTAAAATAATTTCACTGGGACTGTATAAAAGTTTTTGTGATAGGGAATGACCTATTTGTTAAGTTGGAACGACGATAATCTAACCTTGAAATATCTTGTTACATTTATTCCATTTTCTTTTTTTTTAGCTGTTTTTTTTTTTTACCACAATAATTGTTTGTCCGTTCAAAATGATTTATTGCATTTATGATTGGATGTGATTCAACAAATTTTTAAATGGAAATTTCAAATGCAATGAAATATTTTTTTTTTAGTAAGAGTAAGGAGAGAAGAGGGAGAAGAGGAAAAGAAAAAGCAATTCACGAATTCGAATAATTAAAATGTAATAAACAATGAAGTATTTTTGGAAATAATTGGAACGGAGTTAATAAATTGGAATTTCATAAATTAACTCACTTATTTAGTTATTTGAGTAAGACATAAGCAAGTATCTAATTTAAGAACTAATTTTTCATTACTAATTAAAAGCAAAAAAGAAAGTTACAAAACTTACATTGCACACAATACTCCCAATAAAATGAATATCTATTATTGGCTTCAAAAAAACTTTCACTATGTTGCAATTGTTCAGCTTGATATAATTGGCAATGCTGCGAATATTGTGATAATCCTTGACGATGATTAAATCTGCATATTATCATTATTTTATTTTTTTAATGCTAAATGAAAAAAAAAAAATTACAGTCAGCTTTCAAATTATGAAATAAATCAAAGTAAAAGTTTACTTTCCTATTATCGTCATACGGTGTCGTATCACATGCTTTTTGTTTTTTCATTTTTTTTTTTTTTTTTTTTAATTCTTCGAATTTTTCATTTAGAAATCAGAATATCCTAATCACTAGTAAATTAAGAGATAAGTTTTAAACTTTAACAATAATGAATTCTCATCTAATTAGCAAAGTTAAAAATTTCAAGAAAAATTTTATTTAAAGCAAATTTAGAAAGTTACGCTTAAAATTTTATTTAATTGAAATAATACCTGAAAAGTAGCAATGTTATAATTGAAAACGAAATGCTAATCTTATCTAAATTAAAGTAAGTTAAGCTTAAAAGTTGCACAACAAATTTCATATGATTAATGTGATGAGTGATTATCATGATAGTAACATACCCAGAGCATTGTATTTCGTTATCACTCATAACAGGATCCATATCATTGATGCAAGCATTTTTACATACATGAAATGAATACGGTCCTTCAATTCGTGCTTCAAACATTATTTTAACTCGTTCCCATCGTACATATATTGGATGACATGTTGTTCGAGCTAATACTATAAAAGAAATGAAATATTAGAAATCATTTTAAAAAAAAAATTATGAAAATTGAAAATTTTACCTAAAATTTAAATCAAATATTTAAATGAATTAATATGAAAAAAAAAAAAAAAAAAAAAAAAAAAAAAAAAAAAAAANAAAAAAAAAAAAAAGAAGAAGAAAATTCTTTTCCTCCTTTCCTCCGAAAGAAAAGGAAAAGAGAAAAGAAATAAAAGAAAATCAAATATTTCTTAATATCTAAAAAAAAAAAAAAGAAAAGAAAGAACGAACAAAGTTATACATTTCTTAACAATTTTAATTTTGAATTTAAGAAAACTTAAAATAAATCAAATTTCGAAAATCACAATAGGGAATGCAATGAAATGGAATTAAGATTATTGCAATTCTAAATGTGACTTCTCATTTTTCCTTCTCTTTTTTTTTCTTTTTTTTTTGAGTTTAAAATTTGACTAAAAAGTTCTTTTTTCGTTTTACTTAATTACTTTCATGAGACATAGAACTTTGCTAATTATACTTTCAACAAATTAATTAGTATTATTGTAAAAAAAAAAAGAAAAATTAACCGTATGGTATAAATAAATAAATGATCCATAATCCGTAAAGCATATGCATCCAGCTGCAAATATCATTTTGATAAGTAAATGATATGATCAATTATAAAAATATAAGGGGGGGGGAAAAAAAAAGAAGCGCACAGATATATAATTTTTATTTAGAAAAAAAAAAAAAAGAAAAAAAAAAGAATGCCTTTTTTCTCCTTTTCTTTTGAAAATTTCCACTTTTTATCTAATCTTTTTCTTTTTATTAAAATTCAAAGTAATTGAGTTGTAATTTTTTTTTTTTCATATTACAAATTTATTGATAATGAAAGGTGCAAATATTAAAATATATATATATAGATAACTTTCTATATATATAGAAAGAAAGTTTTGGAATGAAATTTTAACTTTTTCAAGAAATTTGAAACTGATTAAAAAATTAAAGGATTTTAATCAGTTTCAAAATCAGAAAAAAAAATGGAAAATTGTAATAAAATTTCGAATTATTTTCGTTTCTTCTTTTCTGTTTTCTGTCATCATTGTGAATTATTTTGCAAGGTTATTATTATTAACGAAAATTACAAAAAAAAAAAAAAAGAAAAAAAAATGGAAAATAAAAAGAGGCATTTATTACAGTAATGGAAAAAAAGAAAAAAAAAAGCTAGAAAATAGAAATAAAAATTTAAACAAGAAAATGTAAAAGAAGAACGAAAACTAAAAACGACAATTTTTGGTCAAATTAATATGGTACGGAATAAAATCTATTTGCCATGGTAACGTAAGGTAGTAATAATAACAAAAAAAAAAAAGGCAAAGACGAAAAAGATGAGGAAAAAAAAAATCTATTTTATTTATTAGTCCATAAATATCTATGATAAATTAAGCTAAAAATATTTGGAGAAAATGAAAAAATTAAAAAATGGATGTGGACGAAGACTTAACCAAAAAGTTATTGACAGTTTTGATTATTTCAATTTTTTTTCCTCCTTTTGCTAAAATATTTCTAAAAAAAAAAATAAAAAGAAAATAATAAATGAATGAAATGAAGAAAAAGAAAATACAAAATTGAAAAACACTCGGTTGATTGGCCTGAAAGATTTTAAAGTACTATTGAATTTTACGAATTTCCATTATACGATTATAAATGGTATTTTTGGAGGAATCTGTAATAATATAGCTTAACTTATTTAGAACTTAATGATATCATTTATTAGAGCTGCATAATTTTTCTTTTTTCTTTCTTTCTTTTTTTTTTTTTTTTTTTAAGAAAAAAAATTGATTTGATAAATGAATAAATTTTTGGATCACTAAAAAATTCCTTAAAAAGAAAGGATTTTGTTTTTGGTTGCTCATCCTCAAGTTATACTATTTCTGGGCCAATCAAATATCTGAAATGTGAAATGCTAAATTTTACGAAATTTCTAATTGAAACCATATAAAATATTATGTAAAATTTATGCAAAAAGAAAAACAAGTCTGAATTAAATGGTTGAGAAAAGTTGTCGGAAGAAATGAAATGAATTGAAATGAATTGAACTGAATTGAATTGAATTGAATTGTATCGAATTGAGCTATTGATTAAATGGAATGGATGAGAATATAAATTGGGTGACACCACCCTTGACATATTTTAGGGGGCATTTTCTACTTGAAATCAAAAATTCAATAGTTCTAAAAGGAGGAAATATTTGATTTTTTTTTTTTAATAAATATTTTTTTTCTACTTTCCCAACCCTTCAATATTTTTATTTCTTCGAGCATTAATCGCTCATACAGCTCACAAGGATCAATTGACCACTTCTTATATCGTTTAGTTGAAAATTTATTTCAAAATTTTTGATAAAATTTAGAGAGAAAGAAAAATGAAATGATTAAACATTTCTCCTAATTAAATAAATTAGTTTCCATGCTAGCTTACAGAGATGAAGAAAAGAAAAATTTAATTTTTGTAAAAAGTTTCAAATTAGCGAACAACAAAGGGAAAGTTTTTTCCTGTAAAAAAAAAAAAAAAAAAAAAAAAAAAAAAGCAATTTTCATAAGCAAAATTCGGAAAAATAGAATCAAATCTTTTAATTTACACTGTTTATGTATTTTTAATACATTTAATAGTAGGAATTTTAGGCTCTAAAAGAGATTATATGATATAATTAAAATATATTTAAATATTGAAAAATTCTCGAGAAAAGCATCTTTTTTTGTGTTTCAAAAAGGTTTAAAATTTGAAAAATTTTTTCTTTTTTTTTGCTAAGAACTTTTATATTTTGCTTTGGAAGAAAGAAGATAATGGAAAATCAATTGATGAAAAATAATGATGCATTTGTTGATTTCGAGAGATAATCTTAGATTTAATACATTACAAATATTCAAATAAAAGGTTTCATTGTATTTATAATCAAAGCAGAATATAATGTTAAATTGCTAAATGCTTCTTAAGCTGATAAATTAAAAAAATAAAAATAAAAATAGGCCTATATTACATCAATACGCGCATTTCTTAATTCATGCACCATAATTAATTAAAATTTTTTATTTTAACTAGAATTCAATTGTCAGTGTCTTACGTTTGTTTAAATACAAAACATCACGCATTTTATGATCCTACACGTGATAGATGACGTGATTTTTGCGTCAAGCATTCTTCCTCTTCTCTATCTTCTTTCATTTCTCTCGTTTTTTTTTTTCTCTCTCTCTCTCTCTCTCTTTCTCTCTATCTTAAAATAAATCACAAAATAAAGTATTAAAAAATAACTAATTAATTAGCCTGGATCAAAAATTCCTGAATTTTTACAAGAAAAGCATGTAAAAATCGGAAATATTTTAATGATAATAAATTAGTTGCAAAATGAAGAAAAAGAAGAAGGAAGAAAGGAGGAAAGTTTTTCGAGGTGACAAGAGATTATTTGTGATAGGACACGAGACAATTTTATGATAACGTAAATACCAGAGGATTATTATACCTGTACTTATATCACCTTAGCTCACCTCACCTCACCTCACCTCACCTCACTTCATCTCACCTATGTTTACGTATATAGCGTATTTGTGGGTGTTTGTCTGTGCGTATCGGTGGGTGTGTGTCACTTCAGGAATGAGGCCTTGACATCTCTCTATACAATGTCATCCGGTCGCTTTTCCAACCCTATTTATGGCAATCATTTTCTGCAAATGATTCATCTACAAATATGCACACACACACACACACACACACACACACACACACACACACACACACACANCACACACACACCTGTAATGGAAATGTCCACTGCTACCGATAGCATTGACCTGTGACACTTGGTAGTTGTATGTGTAAAAGATTGCAGTTAGCAATTTGCACAAATTACTAATTTCCGCTACAAAATAGGCTATATAATGGGACAGTATTAGTGATATGTTAGATGAATAAGTTTGAAATATTACGTTAATTACGTAACGAAGTCGTGGTGGTACATTACGTTATATCCGTTGCAACAAATGATGAAGTGGAGAAAGCAGTCATTCATTCGTTGCTGTTTTTAAGAGATAATTGGAGATATCGTAGTAATTTGAATTTAGTTAATTTCAAATTTTAATAAGGAAAAAAAAAAAAAAAAAAAGAAAGAAATATTTATTTATTCTATTTGCTAATTTAATCTACAAATTTCCACTGCTAATTAGTTACATTAATTACTCGCTTTTTGTTTTCATTTTATATATTTTATTTATTTTTTCGTTCCTTATTCATCCTCTCATTCATTCATCTAACTACCTAGTAATTAGTTAATTCGTCTATAACCGTATTCACTGTCATCTTCATTTTTTTCTTCCTATTTTGTTTCCTTTCGCTGATTCATTTATCTGTTAATTAATCATCTCGTTTCCGTTTCATTCATTAATCTTCATTCTTTTGTTCACTGGTTTAATCATTGATTCCATTCATTCATTCATCTATTCAATTATCGATTAATTAATTTGTATTCATTTACATTCATCTGTGCAGTTTTTCATTTCTTTTGTTCATCTACTTATTAATTATTTAATCAGTGCCATAATTTCTTTATATCCATTCACCATTCATTCATTCGCTCACTCATTCATTCAATCACTCATCCATTCATCTGTACGCATTCGCTCGTTCAATTCATTCGTTCTTTTAATCACTTATTCATCCAATCACCCATTCAGTATCATTTATTTAAATTCATTCATTGTATCACCAAGAGAACATAATACATGTAAAGTAATAGTTTTTTTTTTTGCCTCAGATAGTCGCATTTTAACAAAACTTCAAAATGATATTTTGAAATTCTAAATCCTTTTAATGTTGAATGGAAAACACAGTTCAATGTTGAATCACTGAGTGCCTAATTGTATGCTTACTATTCCTATCAAATAAATAATTTAATCATTATAAAAAAAAAAAAAACCAAACCTTCTTTTATTTCATGTTTTTTTTTTTTTAATTTTACAATTATTTTATGAAAAGCGATTTTTTTTTTCCAAATATTCTATATAAATTTATAGTTTTGAAATAATTTCATCGTAGAGCACAAAAAGATAATATTCGCTGATGCTCATACTTTAGAATATTTCTTGTTAATCGAGATTTTTAAATTTTTATTTCATAAATTAATAATTTACACTCTATAATTTTTTTTTTTTAAACGTTTTCTTTTTCAGGCTTTGCTTCTGCTTCTTCTTTCTTCTCCAATGATAAATTTTCAGTTGTTGTAATTTTTATGGCTATATTTTGATGCTAACTAATTTCCGGAATCTCATGTTCATATTTCCGCATTCCGAAGCAACAAGCAACAATGAAGTACTTTGTATTTATATATCATTTGCTTTCTTATGGTTTATTTTCTATCGTGTTTTATCATAATTACCATGCATTAGTTATTATCAAATGCTAATAAGAATTTTCATTTCAGCTTTTTACACATACTTCATATTGCTGTTTCACTTTCAAATAATAGAAAAAATTATATTCAGGAATCATTTCGCAATAATTTTTCAAGAATAAAAGAAGGACAAAAGTATATTAAAAAAAGATATTTAGAAGTGAAATACATTTCATTTTATCAATAGTGTCTTGTTCAAATTCAGAATAAACAGTTCAGGATGGTAAATTTCGGACAGCTGAAATTGAGCGGCAATTTACGATAACTGAAATTGAAATTCAAGATAACTAAAACTAGACATGATGCTAAATTGCAATTCACTAAAAGTAAGTTTGGTTATTTTGAGTGTGTACTTTCTCTGGATCATAGATTCAAATCAGTTTTAAAGTAGTTTTTTATGGCGTATAGGCTTTTACACGAAGTCTCTGGAAGGGTTTTCATAATATAAGTTATCTAATCATACCAGTTTGACATGCTGATTAAAATTAATAACGATTTCTTGTCTCTTTCTTGTTATTAAAATCAGCAAATTGTAATTTAAAATAAATCAAAATTTCAAGAAATTACCTACCTGTCTCAAAATGATACCACTTCATAAAGTATAATTAATGATATTACCTGAAAATAGCCCGTAAAATTAATTAATTTTTTTCCAAAAGTCGAAGTGAAACAAAAAATACAATTGAAATAATTTTTATTTAATAATGACAACTTGAAAAGAAGAAAAAATTAAAACGCAATTTGTCATTCCGTAATTTAGTTTTGTATTATAATGTTTAAAACTGAAATATATATAATTATTTTACCAAGCATAACAGATGATAAGTTAATGAAAATTACAAAATTATTCATGCCACTATTCGTATATATTTTCATTGTAATGCAATTTAATAATTTCTAATATTTCAAGGTTCAAATAATTTCAAATAAAAGTTATCTGTTACGAGTAGTAACTAAATGTATTCTGATGGCAATTTAAATAAATAAAACTTAATTAATTGATTGCAAATGAAAGTAAAAAAAAGAGGAAAAAAAAAAAAAACATTACCGAAAGATTGATTTCGCATCGGAAGATAAAAGGGCGAACAGAAAAGAACGAAAAGATTAGATGAAGAAATTCAATCAAAAACAAAATAAATCTAAAATTATGTAATAATTCCAAATATTAAATCTGAAATTACAACTATTAAAGAAGTTTCTAATTTTCTATTGTCACATCTGCAATTAAACAAATCAATTATTCTTATGTATGATACAAATAACAAGATGAAATATATCATCCAACTGTATAGTATAGAAGACTAAATCCCTCAGCTATATTAATATTCTAAAGAAAACAAGAATTAGAAGAGATCTTTGATCAAAATGAATTTTTTAAGATGTAAGAGAAAAAGGAAAACATTTCTGTAAAAATTATAATTTTGAAACAATGGCTGAAAAAAAATGGGAAAATGAATAATTTAATTATCGGAATTCAGGATTAGTATAGGAAAAATTAAGAAAAGCTTCGGGATCAATAGACGCTAATAGTGTTTTATCAGCAATTGGTGTAAGTGTAGGCTTTTCTTGCGTGAAGTCGTCATCGAAATTTGAAATATCATTTGGTGATTTCTGAAAAAAAAAAAAAAATTAAAAAAAAATTAAAAGGAAAAATTCCATAACAATTAATCAATTATCATTATGAAATATGACAAATAATCTTATGATTTAATAAAAAAAAAAAAAAACTTAAATCAAATAAAATCCAAAATACAACTGTTGAAGTGATTTTTTTTTTCTGAAAATAAAATTTTTCATTTCTCAAAAAAGATGCCCTTTTAATTCTTTTTGCTTGTCTTTCTGCATAAAGGACACTTTTTTCCTTAATATTGTTTCAAATACAAACGAGCTTATTTAAATTTCTAAAATTCTTGAAAATGAACAAAATTGAAAGACAAAGCAAAATTCTTACCACAGACGGTTTAAATGGTGGTGGAATTTGCCGTGCCTCATATCTTTTCCAGTCAACACCGCGAAAGAATGAATGAGTTCTTATAGGACCATCGGGACATTCCGGCATACCAAGTCGAGTATTTGGATTACGATCGAATAACTGAGCATTCAAATATTGGTATAAAATTGAAAAATTAAAATTTAAATCATCAATGCTAAAATTTAGCCATGACCAATTCTTTAAATTTCTTAATTCTTGTCTTTTTTTTTTCCTTCGCATTAAAACGAATACATTAAGATTGAAAATTTTTGGATTAAAAGTTCAACTCACCGCACTTAAACATTTAGCAGCTTCTTTGCCAATGCTTTTCGGAAAATAAGGCCTTTCATTTAAAATAGAATCGAAAAGTTCATCTTCACCTTCACCATGAAATGGGCTTTGTCCAATTAACATTTCGTACAGCTGGGAAAATTAGATGAAAATTAAAATTTCAACAAAAAAAAAAACGAGAGTACTTTTTGAATTAATAATTAACATGATAAAATAGAAATAAAATGAAAATAAATACACCTTATTTATGAGAATGTTTCATCTGGAAAAGTGATCACTATTTTGAAGCAAATTTGAAATTTAATTAAAAAAAAAGGCCTACCAGAACGCCGAAGGACCAAAAATCAACTGCTTCATTGTATAACTGACCTTTGATTATCTGAAGGTTTATCAGACAAAGTCTTCATTATCATTATTGCTATTAATATCAATGCTAGTAACCGTAACTGTTTAATTAATAATATAAATAGAATATGATTAAAGAAATTAAAATGAATTTTGTAATAGTAAGAAGATGGTGAGAATTTCTTTCCGTTTTAAGATTTCGTTAAACGAAAATGTACCAGAGATAAAACTAACATCTGCCGCTAATTCCAATCTCTCCTCATCATTTAACATCAACGTGAAAAACTTCCCGATATTTTATGACGATAATATTCATCACAATTTATAACTTACAGCCATAATATTCGTGATAATCTCTAATTCGTAGTAGCAATATTGATAATAATTTATAACGATAATATTCGAGATAATTTATAGCGATAGTCATGATAAATAATAATTCGTAATGGCAATATTGATGATAATTCATAATGATAATATTCGAGATAATTTATAGCGATAGTTATGATAAACAATAGTTCGTAATGGCAATACTGATGATAATTCATAACGATAATATTCGAGATAATTTATAGCGATAATTATGATAATTAATACAGATGATAATTCATAGCGGCAATTTTCCTGATAATTTATAGCAATAATACTTGGAATAATTTCCAATTTGTAACGAGGATATTCATCATAATTTATAACTAACTATAATATTTATGATGCTCTATAGCTCATGACTCTAACATCCACGATAATCTATGCTTCAAAACGACTGTGTTCATCATGATTTACAATAATTTACATGCGCCAATATTAATTACAATATTTATACTCATTTTTATCCTAAAAGGATAGCATAATTCTGGAAATAATGCTTTCAGGAATAAAATAATCCGAGAAAAAAAGAACAATTTTTATTCTTACCTCAGGTGCAATATAATCGGGTGTGCCACAAAACGTTGATGCCATACCATTTTCCCGGTTCATTTCCGTTTTGCACATGCCAAAATCAGCTAAATGAATGTGTCCATCAGAATCCAACAAGATATTATCAAGTTTTAAGTCCCTGAAATCGAAATTTTAACTAATGGCTAACATTTAATAAATTATTTAACGATATATCACCAATAATTAATGCTCATCCACTGGGATGTTTAAATGTATAGTTTATTATTTATCACTATTTTACTCTCATCTACTTCATTTATATATTGATTGATATACAATTAATAGCTTATCACAATGAGACTGTTTGGTTTTAATTACTAGTATGTTAGGTGAGTTGCAAATTAAAATTGTTAAGCAGAAAAAAAATTTTTGTTATTAACAGGTAAACACGCGGGCTGTTGCTCTTTCATTTCAAAAAATAAATGAAAATAAAAACAAAAAAGGAATGCCGCCAAATAAATTTATGATTATTGCTAATTATTGAGATGTTTAATTGAAAAAAAAAAAGAAAAAAATTAAATTTGAGCAGAAAAAGTCCAATTGTTTGAAAAATATCAAAGTGTTACGACGAAATTTTGTTTGCTTCACCAGTCATCTATCTTTATTAATTTAGTAAAATAAAGCAATACTGAGAAGTATATTTTTGTTTCTACTAGAAAAAAAAAAAACTTAAATTAAGAAAAAAAAACCATGAATTTGTAAAAAAAAACCTTGAAAATAGAAATGGGCCTAAACTTCTAACCTATAAATGATGCCTTTTGAATGTAGAAATTGCAAGGCAATGATAATTTCACAAGCATAAAATCGAGAGCGATTTTCATCGAATTTTTTGACAGCTTGAATATGATGCATGAGATCACCACCTTTGAGATATTCCATTACAAAAAACAAATATTCCTAAAGTTAAATTTATTCGTTTATTTATTTATTTATTTATTTTTTTTCTTTGTCCCCTCAAAAATTGTTATTTTACTATTGAGTTCAAATATGAGTACGGCATAAGGTAAAAAGCAATTTCTAGAATTAAAAATTTATTTGAAATATTAAGAAAAAAGAAATTTAGCATTGATAGTTCAAAATTTAACTAGTATTTAATAAATTTAATGAAAAAAAAAAAAAAAAAGAAATTTACGTTTGTTTGAAAGGAACAGAATAACTGGCAAAGGAATGGACATTGAGATGATAAGATAAGCACACGTCGCTCGATAAAGGTACATTCGGTATCATCATCTTCTAAGATAACATCTTTTTTCAGGCATTTCATCGCATAATATTCTTCCTTATTTTTAAGTTCCACCAGTAATACCTCAAAATTTTTTCTCCTTTTAAATAAAAAATAATTTTGAAACAAGAAGAAAAGAAAAAAAAAAAAACGGATCTTTAAATTCAATCAATTTTTCGAATTTAGCATATTGCAAGTGGAATTTTTCTTTCGTTTTGTTTCAAAAAAATGAATCATGATGAAGAAGAAAAAGAAATAGCACATGATGAGTAGGAGAAATAGGAATAAAAATGTTTCATGGCTTGCGTGATTAATTAATTAAGTTATTAATTTGTTAGGAAACTTCACTGATCAATTACAGTAAAAAAAAAAAAAAAAATGAGCAATATACAAAACTGCGAAATATAGAATTTTTTTTTAATTAAAAAAAAGAAAAGAAACCTTTCCAAAACTTCCTTTTCCAAGCACCTTACAAATACTGAAATGATGTAATCCATATTTTTTAACGCCTGATGTACTCCATGGTGCATTAATATATCTATAAAATAGTGGCTAACTTTATTTTTTTTTCTTATTTCAATTTAATTAACTTTTTGTTTTAGATAAATTTCACAGTATACATCAGTATCTCTGCAAAATGTCAGCCAATTGCTTCTTTTTTTATTTTAATCCAATTATTTTTTAAGTTTAGATATAACGTAATGAATTTTAGAATATGAAAAAAAAATAAATTAAATAAATAAATAAATAAATAAATGAAACATAATGCAGGATAATAATGCTTATTTCTTAATTTGATTTTCGCTATAAAATTCAAACTTACTCTTCATTATCAGTGTGATTATCCAAATTGTAATTGTGATAACGGAAAAAAGCCTTAAAACGATCTGGAAATTTATAACCACTACATGTTGAACCATTCGATGATGTTGATGAAACGCTACGTGGTTCTACCGGTACGTTAGGTCCAACTGATACAGTTGCTGCACCAAAACCAGCCGGAGCACCACAAAAAAAGTTAATTAGTTTAGTTTTCAAAGAAAAGAAGGAGAAAAAAAAAGGGTATGATAAAATTTTTAAAATATTAGCAACAACAGATTAATTAATTGTACTATAAAAGAATTTTATTATTTTGAATAATAAAATTCTCTAAAATAAAACTTGCAATAAAATTGTACAATACTAGCTGTTAACTGAAATACTGGTTATTTTGAAATGCTTAATTTCCTTTCTTTTTCTTTTTTTAATTTAATTATCATGTTTTCTGGATATGTTTATTAGATTATGTTTATTGCAAGAAGTACTTAATCATTTTTATTTTTATTCATTTTTTTCCATCCAACATTTTATCTTTTTTTTTTCATCCAACAGAATAGGAATTTGAAAAAGTTCTGAAAGTAATGATAAATTTTGAGACTTTTCTAAAAATCAAATAAATAACAGAATAAAATTTAAAGAAAAAGAGAAAAACGAACAAATAAAATAGCGAAATAATTAATTACCTTGTTTGACCATGTGTTCCAC
Organism: Setaria digitata; assembly: GCA_003640385.1. Lineage (NCBI taxonomy): Eukaryota > Metazoa > Nematoda > Chromadorea > Rhabditida > Setariidae > Setaria > Setaria digitata. The sequence goes on from RCAB01000307.1 coordinate 35,310, forward strand.
GTTTTATTTCAAATAGCGCTTGAGAAAGCTGTTTTTGATTAACACCACATAAGTTAGGCATATATCGTTGACACCTGTGATGACATACAACACCACATACTAAAAAAAGAAAAGGCAAAAGCATCAGATATCAAAAGCTGATAATTTAAACATAATTGTTAGAAATTTTATATTTCATTCATATTAAAAGTTGTTAGTAATTTTACATATTTCAAATTTTATATATTTCAAGACCACTTTTTTAATTCTAGATTTGTTACAGAATCATTTAATGATATTTAAAAACCATCGTTATTGTTTAAGATTTAAGATTTCATATCATTTTTTTTTTTTATTTCAAGTAAATGTTTTGGATTTAATTTGTTTTTTTCATCCCTAATTACATATTTACAATTATTGACATTAAATGAAGAACAATTTATGCTCTTTTTTTTTCCGAAATTTATAATATAAATCTTGAATTTGCTTATTCGAGGTATTGCTAGCATTTTAAATTTATACATTTGGCTGAAGAAATAGGCTAGAATTTTTTATAGTTTCAATTTTAAATTTTATTTTGTTCCAATATAAGATCGTTTAAACTCCTAGGAAGAAATTTTATTTTATTACTTAACTTTCTGTAAGAATTCATCAAGTATCATCTGTTTTTTCTTAAAACATTTTCATTTACCACACAACAAAAAAAAAAAAAAATAAATAAATAAGAAAGAAAAATTCCGAATTGAATGCAATCTTTTTGCCGATTGAAGTTCGAGGCAAATTTCTAGCCAAAATTAAATTAAATAATAAGAACAAACCTTCACATTTTAATCCTTGCTTGAAAAGGCCATAAAGTAACGAGCCGCAATGATCACAAAATGTTGGGCTTTTAAAATTATATGGTTTGAAACGATGTGGAATATCGATTTTGAAGCGTTCTTTTAAGTACTAAAATGAAAAAGGAGAAAAATGGAAAAAAAAAAAAAAATTCAAAATCCTAATGATATATGAGAAGAAATTAGGAACAATGCTACATTAGGTTAGTTGTTTTTTCACTTCTTTTTACTTTTTAAAAGTAAATTCGGAATCAAAAGAAAAAGCAAACTTTCATAAATAAGAGTCAAAAAAAAAAAAAATAATGTAAATATTATGAAAAAAAAGAAAAAAAAAACGATTTCCGATATTGGGAATTTTTTTCTTTTAAAAAAGACTCAATTAATTTTAGCAAAAGGAAGCAAAAATGCTGAAACTTTAGGTTTGTATTTAATTAGCTGTTATAAAGGACAGTTTAAAAAAATTATATATTGTTAAAAGGAATAGATAAAAATTGCTTTCAGATACAATTAGGATTAACTTTTGATTTCGAAAAAGAATCTATAATTACAAAAGAAAGGAAAAGAAAAAGGAAGGAGAGAAAGTTGTTGTAAATTTACATTGAAAAACTTCAATAAATAACAATTTAAAAAATCTGATAAATAATGCCAAATAAAAAGAAATTTAACTTTATCTAAGTTAATTTTTTAGCTTAAAGAAAAGTTGTTCACAGTCAGCTAATTTTTTTAAATTTAAAAAAAAAAAAAAAAATTATAATTTGAGAAAAATGCAGAAAGAAATTTTTGCATTCAATAAATTTTATAAAATATGAAGAAAAAAAATTTTAAAATAAAATTCATACAATTGTATCTTTGGTCTTTTCGGCCGAGCCAGGACATTGGCTAATCATTTTTTCATGGCATTTTTTATGAACAGCTGTGCTACACAATTGACATTGATATCCTTGCTTGTTAAGGCCCCTATAAGTTGGTACCCAAATATATTTGACAACTGTGAAGTAAAAATTAATATCTAATTCGACTTAATTTTCAATGAATGCCTAAAATTATAAATTTGCGTTTTTTTTTTTTCCTTTTTCTGTCAAAAAGATTTTAATCTCAAACAAATCAATGATGAATTAGTAATTTCCATTAGCTAATTTGCTGCAAAACAAGCAACACATGTGTAAAAATATATTTAAAACTTAAAAAAAAAAAAAAAAAAAAGAAAAGAAAATGCAATTAGCGAAAAATAACTAAACATTAAAAAATAAAATCATTGAAATTAAATATTATGAGTTTGTATGTGTGTGCCTTTTTGTTTTTAATTGGAAGTTATTAATTAAAATAAAGGGGGAAAAATGCAATAAGAATATTAACATTGAAATACAGTAAAATTTTACGGGTTTTGCTTTTCTTTTCTGATAATTTAATAATATTTTGTTTAAAATGAGAAAAAAATTTTATTAATTAATAAAGATGAAAAATGAAGTTAAATGATACAAACAAAGGAAAAAAGAAAAAGAAAGAAATGAATTAGATATTGGAAATTAAAAAAAAAAGTGAAAAATTTAGATTTGTTACAAACCACATAAAATCGGAACAAAGGGAGCAAAAAGTAGGCTGCCGAAAAAATGTTGCAACAAATTGATGGCCGCGAATTTCATGAAAACGAGCATGCTTGATTGCCCCGCGACGTCGATGTATACCGGGACCTTGAAGTAAATCACCGGTTGATTTAGCCATCGGTTGATTGTTTGTTCCTAAAAAAAAAAAAAAAAAAAAAAAAAAAGGTGAATGAAGTATGAAATTGTTATTTATAAATGAAAAAATTCAATTTCCAGTTTGATAAAACAAAAAAAAAAAAAAAAAAATTAGTGAAAAAGATAAAGCAAATATTTATTTATCTTCTACAATTTTTCCTTTTTTTTTTTTTTTTGATCCAAGTTTATACGGTTAGTTTAAGTGATTGATGCGAAATGCATTCCAAATTTTTCATTTAAAGTTAAATAATCAATTCCTTTTTCATCTAGGAGTAAATGATTATTTTAAATTTTTATTAGCAGTAAAATGTAAAAATATATGAGTTAATTATTTATCGGGATGAAGAAACAAAAATTATAATTCAACTCTGTTTCAAAATACAAAAAAAAAGTGAAAAAAAAAAAAAAAAAAGATACGGAGCAAAATAAATATACAAAATAAATATTCGATTTCTAGACTGGAAAAAATAGAGTAGATATTTAAGTTCGTGTGAAAAGAGGCATTTAAATTTTTTTTTCTCTCTTTTTTTTTTTACACAAGAAGCATTTAAAATCAGACATTGAAATTTCTAGTTAAAACAGAAAATTGATATTAGCAAAAAAAAAAAAAAATTATTATTTGAAAAGAGAACAGGAAGTTCAAAAACTGAACAGAGTAAAAATTTCGACTAATTTTAAAAAGCAACACTTTTTTCTTTTTAATCTTTCTCTTAACAGTTCCTTTAAATTCTAAAAGCAACTAGATGAGCTATTATAAATTAAAGTGAGGAAAAAACTTGGTATCAAATCAACAAAATAGTTGAAATAATTAATTATACTGACGTAAGATTTCATCAACAGGAAGCTTAGCCTGCTGAACTTTGCATTTCATCTAACATATTGAGTGATCAATCAAACAGATGCATTGAATTCTGCTAAATATATATATATATATATATATATATATATATATTTGCTATATTTTAAACGAAATTAAAATAAATCACAAAACCTATTTAAGTGGGCTAAATTAATTTTCACTTTTAAAAGTTGTTAAAAACAGTAAAGTTTAAATTACTTCATTTTTTCTTTTAGTATCAAGTTTAAAAAAAAGTCATTCATTTTCTCTTTTTCCTTCTAATGTTAAGACTAAATTTCCTATTGCATTGATCGAATGCATGTAATGTTTTCCAACATTAAATTTAAAGAATTTCAATTTAAATTTAAGATTGATTGATATTAAAGTTATCGATTTAGAATAAGAATAAATGATGGAGTGGATGATGGATTCCTGTACCTCAATTTAGACTTAAGCATGAATGTAATAAGGATGTCAAATCTTCGCCCAAAATATATTTTTTCTTTCCTTTTATTTTCTCTTCTTTTCTTTTTTTCTTTTTTTTTGGTTAAATTTCTATTAAGAATAAAAAAATGAAAAAGAGTGATGAGGGAAGTTATCCAATCGATTTGCGAAAAGTTATTGATGAAGGAGCAAAATTTGTTCGAAATTACCTGGAAAATTTGTTAAGAAAATTAATTAAACATCCTAGTGATTATCTTGTTCTTATTACCAGTTTTTTAAGAAAATTTTTGAGAAAATAATCAGTGTTCATGCGGTTAAAAAGATTGTTCTTATCAGCTATTATTCTTATCAGAAAGAGTAGTATTATAATCTGGTAATTGGATTTTCAGTTCCAATTACTTCTAATTGAATTTCAATTATCTGGAAAAATGAAATACAATTGGAGCAACGTAGCAGTCGAAAAGTCTTTAAAAGCAAAAGAAAAAGTATAATACATGAATATGAAACGATCCGAATTACACCTTTCATACAACTGATTCTCAAAATGCATGCATTTATTAATAATTTTAAATTTCAAATTCTTCAAATCAGCACTTCAAATTCATCTTATTCTGTATTATAAAATTTAAACAACTTTAATCAACAGGAAATTAAATAAGCAGGCTAAATAAATAAGTAAATAAACAAATAGCTTATGCATATAATAAATAATTTTTCTTTAAAGTTTTGAAAGAGCGATGATATAATATATTAAAATAATTTCTTTATAAAATAATTAAATTATATGTCTATAAAGGCTTCGCCCTCTTCTTTGATATATAAGCTGTTATATCAAAAAAAAAAAAAACTTTCATTTGCTTATTTCCTTTCTAATTTCTGTCCATTTCGTTTCATTAAATATATTAATTTCAAATAATTTCCATCAAGAATTCACTTTTATTAAAGTCAAAAAAAAAAAAAGAAAAGAGAATTCATAATTGAATGTAAATTAACGTGTTTGCCTTTCAATAATCAATATGTACAATTTATATAACTTTTCACTTGAAATTTAAATAAGCTGATAATAATTGTCATGAGCCATTTTCAAAGAGAAAAAAATAAGACGATTAATTAATAATGATATGATACATCAATTAATTTGCAAAATTCATGATTTTTAATGTAAATATTATTTAAATCAATTTTTCTAATTTGTCAGTAAATAGAGGAAGATGATTAGTGAGTGATAAATAATAGCATTTGTTAAAGTATACTGAATATTAAAATATACATAAAGTTTGAAGCTATAACTGAAAATGTATCAAGAGAAAATACTGACAAATGTATCGTTTCAGGAAATTAGATTTCTCTCCTCCATCATCAATAGAAAATGTAAGTGCAGCAAATAATTGATTTAAAAAACCAAAAAAAAAAAAAAAAATAGGAAGAAAAAAGAACCCATTAAAACCGGATAACAATTGACGGTTCTAAAAATCCGGCAAAAACAATATGGATAAAGATTTGATTGAAAAAAAATAAGCAGTGGAGAAAAAAAAGAGAAAGGAAGGATGGAAAAAAAGTTTTTTATTTGAAATAAATTAAAAAAAAAAAAAGACAAATAAAACTGTTTTTTTTTGTGATATATTTTTTTGGAAAACAAGGAAAAAATAATAAGACTAATTTTATTTTTTAATTTTTCAAGTTAAATAATTAATAAGCGTTTATAAAAGTATTGGAAACCAAAGAAAATAAACATAGCAGAACAAAATGATTCAAGAATAGAATTTTAATAGACTGATCTTAAATGAGCAAGTTAACTGAAAGAAAAAAAAAAAAAAAAAAAAAACAGATTGGAAACAGAATGAAGCTAAAATATCGGACCACTTCAGTCTTAACATGATAGTTCAGTCTAATTGATTGCTAGCAAAATTTACCTAAATATTTGTGACAAAAAAAAAAGCTTTCAGGATTCATTCAGCTTGCTAATTTGACCTCTCAGAAAACCTTCAGGGAATTCACTGTCCGCTAATGGTTCCAAAAGTAATGACGAAATATTTTTTTTTTTTGGCTTTCTATTTGAATAACATCCACTTCTTTACTAATTATCATACAAACTATCTGCAGAATCCTTCACAAATAACAATCATTATCAGGGAAATGAAAGTAATTAATTTCTTATCATAAATTCACTTATCCACTCATCATAATTTCATTTCTCACGTTGCAACGTCCTACTTCATCCTTACTTACGTAATGAAATCTTACTTTATTTCTACTTATCCAGTAGCCATTAGCACTCTATTATATATCGTTAGCTTCTGACAAACCAACATATCCACCTTACATCTATTTTGCCTTATTATCAATTTTAATTTTATGCATTTTCTGTCTCTTTCTTTTTCTTTTTAATCAGCTTAAAAATCTTAATCTAATAATATCAATTTTGTCAATGAAAGAAATTCAGAAAAAAAAAAAAAAAAAAAAAAAAGATAAGAGAAAGGTAATCATTTTAACGGAAGTTATGAGAAAAATGAAACATGGCTAATATAATATTAAAATTTGAATTACATATTCAAAAAAAAAAATTAAATAAAAAAATCACTATTCAATAATATATGAAGAGAATTTGCAAACAAGAAAGACAAGGAAACACGTTATGAGATAACATGTTGAAAGCATATAAACTAATTTGTGTAATCATTGCCTTAAGCAAACTTTAAAATCTTCATTTTTCATTCAATGGCAACCTTAAAATCTGATAGGAAAAAAAAAATGATGAAAGAATGAAAATATATGAAAGTTTCATTTCATTTCATTTTTTTTTTTCTTTTGTCTAAAATAAATTTTTCACCGATAGTAATACTAATTAAAAATTTTGATATTTCAATTCATTTATTTCCTTTTTTTTTTTTTTTTTTTTTTAATTCACTTGTATGCATTAAATATTTATTTTCTCATTTATGAATAGTTAATAAATTTGAGAACTTACCAGGATTACTGATATGACAGACTTGAGCAAGAATACGTCCCGCTGGTTTTAAATTAATCCAAACATGCGTGGCATTTTCTCCTTTACACTTCGATATAATGTCCTGTAAAAACAAAAAATTAATTTCAATAGCATACCAAATAAATTCCAACTTTGTTATTATAATCATTACCATTGTTGTCATTTTTTTTTTCCTCATCACCATCACTACCAACATAATCATTATTATTAACATCACCATCACTTTCACCATCATCATTTTATTATCATTATTACAAGCATCATTGATGGTATTATCAACATCGTCATGACTATTGTTATTTGCTATCATTGCCATTGTTATTAATTATTTCGAAGTAAACAGAGAAAAAGAATTGTGTAAGCCTTGAAAGGAAATAAGAAATTAATTAAGCAACTCTGTTTTAAAGTAATTAATGGAACAAGAATGTTTAAATTGCACAATCATTTTTTTTTTTTTTTTTTTCTTATAAAGAAACTTTAATGCTATATCTGCAGTAATTATATCAGTATATCATTTACTTCCTTTTTTCTTTTTTTTTTGTTTTCACAGCGGTTTAAATTGGCTAATTAATTATTGCAGAACCTCAAATTTTCAAATCAAAGGTTTGTTTGTAATAAAAAGAGAAAAAGAAAAGAGAAATGACGGCGAAGTTTTGTGTTTCTTTTCTTAACACAAAAAGAAAAATTAAGTAATTTGAGAAAAAAGAAGCTGAAACAAAATGAACAATTCAGATAGCATAAAATAGTTCATATAAATCAAATTAAATAAATGAAAAAAGAAAAAAAAAAGGAGGAAAATGAAGGGTAGAAAGGATAAGTGAAAAGAAAATACAATTAATTCATGACAAATAAATAAAACAAGGCTATATGCTAAAAGGTGATAACAACAAAATAATTATAAATGATAACAAACCGATTAGATCAAAATGTTAGTTAAAAAATTGTTGTAATTAAATGATAGCAAAATGATTATAACAAAAATAACAATAATCAAATAATTTTAATGAAATTACTGTAACGAAATGATGATAATGAAATTATAATGACGAAAAAAAATATTGAAATGATCGAAGATTCTTTAATGAAGTTATTTCGATTAAATGAATAATCAAATAAAATAAAGAAATTAAACTGTTAAATATGATAAATTAATGACGGTTTTGCCGAATGCTCATTAATTTCATATTATTTACTTTTAATTGATTAGGCGAAAAAAAAAGTATTATTTCTTCTTTTTTCCACATATTGCGGATTAAAAAATTTCTATTGCAGCAAATAAATTTATTTAAAATTATAATTTATTTCATAAATGTACTACGTTTTCTACTTCCTTTTCTTTTTTTAAACAACCTTTGGCAGGTGGTAAAAAAAACGGAGATAAATCTGGTTAATTATTCATGGAAACAATTAATGAATATTAGATTTTGATAACAATAATAAATGATATACAGGAAGCTAACCATTTGTCGCATTGTAGCATCAGCAATAGGTGTTGTACCATTTAAAAGAAGAACCTGTAATACTCTGCCAGGTACCACACCAATATCCCAACATTTATTCCATTCTGGATGTGATGTTTTCCGTTTTTGTATCAAACGTTTCTCTCCTGAATTCTCACAATTAGCTAAATTAAGCCAATTAATGCCAAAATATTTTACATTCCTCCACGGCTGTTTAAATTTTGCACAACTTTTTTTTCTCCTCCCTTCCCATTCCCTTCACAAAATATGATAATTAATTCCATCATTTTCTCCCTTGCTAATTTATGAAACAAACTTTCAAATGTTACAAGTAAACTAAATAATATATTTTTTGCAATAAACTTAATAAAGAGAAAAATAAATAAAATAAAAAAATAAACGAATAATACAATAAGTGGTTATGTTTTTCGAATTTTACAAAATTAATAGTTTTTTTTTTTTTAGTTGCAAACAGATTGTCAGATTAATTCAATCATTAAATGATTATTTTATTTCCACAAAAATTTCTCTTGCTGGCCGTTTTTTTTTTTTTTTTGTAAATTCTTATCAATTTATATTTATAGCCTTCAATGGCAATTATGCATTATAATTTTCGATGTTTTAAAAATCTATAATGCTATCATTAAAATTTACAAACATTAATTGAGATCAATTTAACAAAAAATAAAAATCGATACCATTAATTTCAATTCGTTCCTTTACATTGATTGCACAGTGCAAATCAGCGGCATTCTCGAGTTGCATTTCAGATGGTAATTCCGGACGCAATAACTTAATACGACATGTAGTTTCACCTATCGGAACAGTTGGCATAATTTTATCATCCAGTGGTACAATATTGTTATCGTCGTCGTCTTCCTCGATTGTTTCCGGAAAATCTTCCAATGGTAATATGCTATAAGCCTGAAAATGAAAAATTAAAAAATAAGGAAGTTTTTTTTTTTCCCCTAAATGATCAATCAATGTTTTCCTAACTACCTTTTTTTTCTTCTTTTTCTCTGTTTTATTTTTATTTTTATTTTTTTGTTGCTTTTCCCCATTTATTTAGAAAAAAAAAAAAAGAAAAGAAAAAATTGCTAGAATGAAAACTGGAATATAGAAGTCTGAAACTGACCTTTAAGATGAACGCATACTTTAATTGCTGTGAATTTCATTTTCATACGATTTTACCGCCTATATTAATGTTCATGTGCCATTAAGTATTAAATTTTCTTCTTTTCCACTTTGTAAAATGAGTAAGTAAATAAATAAATAAATGATTTATTTTCTTCTGTTTATACGAAAATAAAGAAAAGATACAGTTAAATGATTAATTAATGAATGTGCGATCGAAGTATTGCGGAACAGTTTAAACCGCTGATCAGTACAACTTTTTGAGAAAAAATAAATCTTTTTAAAGATGCACTGATCAGTGGCTCAAAAATCAATCGATCGATCGCTGTGATGTCATGTATCATCTATTTCCTCTTCTTTGTTTTTTTGCTTTTTTTTTTTTTTTTTTTAAGATACTATGACGAATCAGTTCTTGTTTAAAAGTATAAATATCATTCTATCAATATTAATATTTCTTACTAGCTTATCGATGTTAACTTTTAGTTGAGATTAGCAAAAAATTTTATAAATTAAGGAAAAAAAGACTGAAACTTTATAAGCAAAAAAAGTGATGTGATTGTTAATATCAATTAATTTCAACGGATGCTTAAAATAAATTCAAAGAATAATATTGGCAAAGAAAAAAAAAAAAAAAAAAAAACGGAGGAAAGAAAAGAATTACGTAGCAAGATTAATATTAATAAATATTTAGAAGAAAAATTGCGAATTTCAAAAATTTCGAAAAAAAAAAAAGATTTTCACTTCCTGTTTTTTTTCATCCTACTCTTTCAAAACTTCCCCTTTACTTCGGTAATATCCATCGCTAAATCATAGCATTCTAAAAACTGATAACATTTTATCAAATGATGAATAATTTCAATCAGTTAGCAGATAAATTGATTAAAATTTTGAAAATTAGTTTTAACTACTAATTTAATATGAGCAAATTTTTCTACAAACAATCATTGCAGACTATACACTTTGATCCGAAAATTACTGATTCAATGAGCGATAAAATTTCCAAAATTTATTAAAAATTAAGAATAAATTTAACTTATTTCAACTGCATTACATTTTTGAAGGCATAAATCCTATTAAGGAAAAAAAAAAAAAAAAAAAAGAAAAATATGCAGCTAGTTTTTAGCAAAATTAAATTCGTTCATGGGACAGCACAATAAAAATAAATAAAATAAAGCAAAACTAATAACAGTCGCGGAAAATATCTTCGAATAAAAAATGATATTGCTTTTTAAGTTATTCAGATTCTTAAATCAAAATCTTGCTAGTACCTAAGTTTCTATTACGAAAATTAATGAAAATTAAGAATATTATTAAACAAAGATTCCTGGGAAATAAATTAAATTTGAAATACAACAAATAAAAAAAAAAAAAGTTTTTCGTTTATTTCAGCGTTTTGCTTTATTTTGGTAGAGAAAGAAAAAAGCAAATTCAAATAAAACACAAAATGAAAGAAAATATAAAAAAAGAAAAAAAAAAAGGTATGAAATTCGTTCATCTGTTTGTCCCTTGTGACAATAAAGACAATTTAATCCATTTCGAAATTTCCAAAAATTAATTATTCTTCATTGCTTGGCAAAAAAGATAGATGTAATAAGATTGATAAGTAATTAAATAATTCCATCTAAATGAAGTTATAACTGATGATTGGCCTATTTTTGATCATATAAGCATTATCAATTAAAACATAGCAATCATATTTTCAATAAATACATTTGCTAGTGAAGTAAAATCGGAATTCTCTCATAGCATCCAAATAAAATTAAAAAAAAAAAAAAAAGGAGAGTTATTGAATTATAAATACAAAATCTGTTTGATGGAATAAAATCAGAAATTTCAAATTCTAATTTATATTTAACTTATTATTGCAAATGCAAATCTATACAACATAGCATGAAAAAGAAAATAATGTTCCGAAGATAATCTTGAAGAATTTAAAGCAAAAAAAAAAAAAAAAAAAATGGCAACAAAACCTCATTTATTTTTTAAAGAATCTCGTCCTTCCAGATTTTTAAAAAATCACTACCTTCCAGAATCTTGTCTTTTTTTTCTTTTTATAGAACACCGTTCTCCAGAATCTTAGCTATTTTTCGTTAAATCTCTTCCATTTAGAATTTGTTTCACTTTTTAACTTCATTCAAAATATTTGACTAACATGATGAGCGGTGTAAAACTAATGTTTCTCTTACTTTTTTCTCAATGTAAATTTTTTTTTTTTTTTGCAGCTAATGTTTGCACCATTCAAGCTAACAATTTTCTAAAACTTGGCGAAAAAAAAGAAATTGAATTCCAACAAAATGAAAAAAGAAAAAAAAAAAAAAAAACTGACTAAAAAAGAAAGAAACGAAGGATGAGTGGAAAAGGAAGAAAATAAAAGGCAAAGATGAAGTGAAAAAGTTTGAAATGAAATTTAAACAGATTTGCTCAAATTTCTTAAATGGATCTTTTATAGCAATTGTTCTAAAGTAATTAATTAAAACAATTTGAAAATGAAATTATAAAACAGATCAGAATATCAGATTTTAAAAAACAATTGGCTTAAAGCTATTTATTTATTTTCACTCTGTCCATTCAAGAAAGGCTCAAAAAAAAAAATTAACAATAGACAGAGATGAATAACTTTAAACTTATTCCAGGCTAAAAAAAAGAGCGAACGAAACAGAAATAAGTAAATGAAACAATATAAAAAATAAAATAAAATAAAACAGTGATAATAAAAGAAAAAAAGAACAGTCGGAAAGCAAATGCATTTTTTTGGATGTATTTTGCAATTAATTCGAAAAATGTTTTTATCTTTCTTTCTTCTTCTTTTTTGGATTTATTTGCAACTAATTATTGTCCGAGTGGAAATTTCGAAACGAAAGAGAAAAAAAAAAAAAATGGCAAAAAATTTGCTGGCAAAGTTCCCATTTAATTTCATTTGGAAATAAAAAAAAATATGTTTAAAGATATTTATTTTGGGGAAGGAAAAAAAAAATTGAATTGAAAATGACAAGAAACATTTCGAAAATTGTAGCATTTTAAGTGGAAACGTATGTATGCAAGTAATAATTCACTAAAATATTTTTAAAAGCATTTTAAAACAAAAAAAAAAAAACCACATTTTCTTCTTTACCTTCAAAAAAATAAAAAAATTTTTCGAACTACGATTATAACTATGTTCAGATGAAATAGCTGTAGTTACTAGCAATGAAAACAGCGACAATAATAATTATGAATGAAAACAGTAGCTGATGATGATAATGGGTGATAATGGTATCAGAGGTAGCAGAGAGTACAGTTGATAGTAATAATGATGATAATGATTGAAGATGTAGGCGATAATTATAACGGTTGTAGATGTCGATAATGATTGTTAGCTGTGGATTATGATATATATTGGAAATGGATATCTGACGATTATTTGATGATGATGGTGATGATAGATGAAGATCTAGGTGCTGATAGTGCTAATGGACGATGATGATAATGATGTTGATAATATGAAAAAAAAAAAAAAATGCGCAAAATATTAATCTTCTGGTCCATCAATTTTATAATTTCGGATGGAAAATAATAGCTATTATTAATAGCAGTAATAGTAATAATGAAATATCACGTAAGGGTTTAAATTGAACGAAAAATTATGGCTTAATTAAAAACTTCTAAAAACTGACAATTAAATTATTTTCCAAATATTTTTAATATATAAAAGCATTCTAGACAATCGATGCTGTGCAATACAAGCAATAGAAAAAAAAAAAAACGTGAAATATTAATTTTTTTTTTTAAGTATATCAATTTTGCAATTTTAGTTATAGCAAAAGGGAAATGAGGATAAAATGGAAATATATTGTAGAAAGCTGCCCTGTGTAAAGTCACAAAAAAAAATATATATATATTTTTATGTAATTTTATATTTAAATAAAATATATATATATTATATATAATATATATAATATATTATATAAAATTACATATATATATATATAAAAATATATATATATAAAATATATATAAAAATTATATATATATATATGTATATGTATATGAGTCTATGTATGTTAGGATGTTTTGTTATTTTTGCTGCTTCTGATAGAAAATTGTTGGAAAGCGTCAGGCCGATTTAAATGTATTACATCAATCATTAAATGGAATCGATGTTCACAACCAAAAAAAAAGCCAAATTTTTCTTTTCTAACATTCTAATTTTTAGTTTCATCTAGTATTTAAATATTTTAATCACTAGTATATTGATACCAATTATTATTAGTTTTTTTTTTTTTTTGTTTTTATTAATCGAACTGGGAGCAAAAAGAACTGATTGCATCTTCATGAAATAAAACTTTTCTGCAATAGAAACATATTTATATGCATGCAAGCTAAGTGTAATTTATTATTTCTCACTTCAATGGGCGTTTCAAGATGATCTCATTTTTGATTTTTGCAATCATTTATTGTCAAAAAAAAAAAAAAAAAAAATTTGTTAGTAGCTTTTTCTAAGCCTAAGCAGTAGATTCTTTGATGTAGAGCATAGAACGATATCAAACTTTTGAAAAAATTAAAAAAAAAAAAATTCTATCATGAGTGTTTAGTACAAATGAATTTATCGCTTATTACAAATTACCATAATACTAATCTCTATTATTGTAACATTCCACAAAGATTAAAAAAAAATAATTTTTTTTTTTTTTTTTTTGCAGTTTATAGTCCATTTAATGATTTGGATTGCTAAAAAGCAATAATATATTGCTGATGGAGTTTTTTACTTATGGAATTCAAATTCGTTTGTTTTAATATCGAAAGGCGTTTTGAAGCAGAAAAAAAAAAGAATGAATAAATACATAAATAAAAGTAAGACCAAATTAAATTAAACAAATAAAAATGAAATTAATACTTCAAATATAAACCAGTTTGAAGAAATAAGATGATCAAAGTGGCGTAATAAAAAATGGTTCCTCTCATAGTTAGAAGTGGATGACAAAAGATCCAACAAAAAACAAAAATTACCAAGCATAAGTCTAAATTCTATATTTTGATTTTTATCGCTGTAAATAAATTTGAATTCATTCCAGTAAATTTCATTTCGCTTAGTAAGTACATTTCAATCCTAAAACAATGAGAATGAATATATTTGAATTCACTAAAATAGATAATTTCAGATTCTATTGCGAGAAAATTGGCAAAGCAAAAAAAAAAAAGAAAAAAAAAAAAGAAAACAAAATGAAAGAATTAGTAGAGAATTGTTATTCATTTTAATTACTAAAATTTCATGTCAATAAATTGTAAATCACATGAAGTGAAATCAATAATCTTTACGTAAGAAAATTTCTTCTAAATAGTAATAATACGGCGGATTTAAAAATGTAAAAAAAATCCCAAACTACAGAATAAATAGCATGAAATGAACAATAAATTTAACGATAACAACAAACTTATAAATTTTTCTCCCCCTCTTTCCCGCACTTTCCCCTTCTTCCAACCGATCAAAGCAATTCATTGGAACATACATTTCTTTAGGATGCCGTAAAATTGAATTTTATACAGAAAAAAAAAAAATAAAAAAAAATAAAAATAAAAATAAAAAACGAAGAAAAAAAGGAAACGGCCGATGAGCATTACATGAATTGATAAATTGTCGGTGAACTCTCCGAAGCGTTTTTCTACTTCAAAAATCTCGAAAAAAAAAAATCCAAATTTTTTAGCAACGAAAATTTGGGTAGAAAAAAAAATCGGAAAAGCACTGCATATGAAGGAAGCAAAACGATGACAGCGTCAAGTTTGAGATAATACATGAAAAAAAAAAGAAAAAAAAAAAAAAGAAAAAGAGAAAAAACGAAAAGTTTCGAAATTGAAGTCAAATAGTTTTTTTTTTTTTAGGAAAAAAAATCATATACAATAAATTTAAAATTAAAATGTAGGAAAAAATACTTTTTTTTTTTCAAATGAAATAACGATGTGCAGACGACATAGGCAAAGCATATACGTCTTGTATATACCTTAATTATAACCTGTTTTACCTTTACTTTTTTTTTTTCTAAAAAGAAAAAATGCTAAATACCATCCTTTAAAACTGACATCAATAAATAGCCTTTTTTTGGCATATTTCTAATTAACTTTTTAAAAGAAAAATTTATAAATGGTAATGGAGACATTTTAATTTAATTTTGCTTTTTTTTTTTTTGAAAAAAAAGACGAAAAATTAAAATGCATTTTTATCCATTTTACATTTAGATCTTTTTTTTTTCTTTCTCTCATCTGTATTTCGTTCATTTTGCTTAAATTATTTTGACGTTAGCTTAAAACCAGTAATCAACAAATTGGATGGAATGAATGAATTTCCTATTACTGAGCATGTCAAAAATTCCGTCACGTCGAAATAAAGCTATTTTTTTTTTTTTTTTTATTTATTCAGTTGAACCATTCCTGTTTTAATTAACAAATTAAATCATTATTACTATTATTTTCATTTTTATGGTCAATTCTTCTTCTAGCATAATTTTGGTATGAATTTTCAATTTTTTTAAGCTATCAATTAATTGCTATTATTTAATGTAAACAAACGTGTACGCACCTATGAATTATACTTACACTGTTAACCGCACCAAAAATGAATTAATTAACAGAAAGAATGTTTGTTGTCTGATTGATTAAAATTTAAAAATTAAAAATGCTAGCAATTTAATTTTATTAAGAAATAAGGAAAGAAAAGCTGTTAATTATTGAAATCTGAAAAATTTTTTTCTAGTGCTAAAACAAAAACTTTTTAACTCAAAAAGGAACTAATTGGAATTAATGGCAAAAGAAATAACTGTTGCTTTACAAAAATTGAGAATGCCGCATTTCGATTCAAGGTAAAATGAATGCCTGCAATAAAAGTAATCGGAGCAACCATGATAGTTACAGGTACCCATTTTTTTTTTTTTTTTTTATTAAATCATCTTTGAAATCATTTTGACTGTTTTCCATCTCTTATTTTTTTTCGCTGTTTAAAATACTTTAAATTTAGAAGAAAAAAATTTGCCCATTTTTTTCTTTTCTTAAATTCCTATAAACTAGAAATTCTTTTGGAATAAATTGACGTTAATTGGGAAGAAATTTGAACCGATTTAATAGCCAAAAAGAAAAAAAAAAAAAGTAAAATTTTTTTCTTTTTAATTAACCAGGACAAGGATGAAAAATAAAATAGTTATTACGGAAAGCATAAAAGAGAATTAAGTAAAAAATGATTCAAAATTAATAATTCTATGTAATCATTTTAGCAATGTCTTATTACGTGGTGTGAAAAAATTTCACAAAATATTATTTTCCAGAGAATTTAAATTTGCTCATATTAACTCTTACAAAGCTAAATCAGCTATTTTTCATTTTAGACATCGAATGAATGATATGCTCTAAAATCTGATAATACAAATCAGACAGCCAAAAATTGTTTCAAATAAATATTAATGCATTTCTACACATAAAAAAAAGGATCTTTTCATACCATTTTTGTTCTTTCTTTCTTTCTTTATTTACAGCTTTAATTAATTAAGAAATTATCATATTGTTATTTTAAAACGATAATAAGCTGTCTAATATTCAAATAATTTTTCTTCCTTTTTTTTTTNTATTATCATATTAATTAAGAAATTATCATATTGTTATTTTAAAACGATAATAAGCTGTCTAATATTATCATATTAATTAAGAAATTATCATATTGTTATTTTAAAACGATAATAAGCTGTCTAATATTCAAATAATTTTTCTTCCTTTTTTTTTTTTTTTTTTTTTTTTT
>RCAB01000307.1:52528-76376 GCA_003640385.1 Setaria digitata
AAAAAAAAAAAAGAAGAAAGAAAAAGAAAGGAAAGTTATATCCGAAAGAAGAAGAAGAAGCAGAAAATTGTTATCAATTTAATTCCCAAATGAACAAGAAGTCAAAATAAAAAAATAAAAATATCTATCACTAACTATCATAGAACTAGAAAAGAAAAANGTAAGGGCGAAAAGGTTTGAAGGAAGAACGACAACGACAAATGTCACATTTGCTCATTTCACTGCACTTTTCAATCGAATCAACTTTGCAAAATCTCCAAGGTAAACATACCACTTCCATACCTTACATCTATTTTTACTTATATACGTCTTACATATCTGTGAATTTATACGTTTATTTCTACTCACATACGCTTACATTTACGTAGATTATACCTCATACGTTTGCATGTACTCACGTACACACTCTTCTATGCACTTGTATTATGTCATATCTATATATATATACATATTACATACGTTTGCATTCGTCCAGATATACGTCTACATACACGTTTGCATCTGTCCACACGTACGTCTCCATAAACATTTGCATCTGCTCAAATGTGTTATATGTCCACATACAATTATATACGCTTGCCTTAACGTACAGTATATCTACCTTCAAATCTGCTAATATATACGTACATATACGTATAAATCGATTTGCACATTTCCAAATACAGTACAATTGAATACACGTCCGTTTATAGGTACATAAAATGCTATTACAAATATATGTGGATGTAACATGAATGTATCAAATAATTAATTGAATTTTATAAAATTAATCATGTTATTTAAGTTAACATAAAATGTCTAAATTTATTTACGTTGGCATAAACATGTGTATATTTAATTACATGATTTAACATATGTATATGAAGAAAATGCATTAATATGGATAAGCATACTCTTATACATACATATCATGAATTTACGTATCGATACGTATACAAATGCAAAGTAGTATGTATACAAATAGACATATTAATTGATGCAATAGACGTGAAGAAGTTTAACAAATTGACGGTTAATTGAAATTTAACTCAAAAAAATTAAATGACATAAACATAAACATGAAGATGGAGGAAATATTTAGTTACAAAATATACTTGTAATTATGCTGTGACAATTTTACGCAAATGAATTTGTGAAATTAGTAAATAAATTTCATTTATCCAGTAATTATATATGCGTTACATTTCACATAACTAACCATCCATTCAATTACAATTACTTCCTCACAATGAACATTTAGCATTTTCCCTTAAAATTGTCATATTGAAGCATCAAAGATGAAGAAGGTGTTGACACAATTTATTTCATTCCACATTGATAATTTCGTATAAAAAAAAAAAAAATCTATTTTCCACAAAATTGTTGTTATAAGCACATTTATAAACAGACATTTTGGCATATAAATGCATGCATAACATTGGCATAATTTTTCTCGAAAATTTAATTTACTAAATAAAACATCAATAAATTAAATCTAAAATAAGCTTCAATAATAAGTTTTGTTCGAGAAAAATTAATACCTGAATTATTTGTAAATAAACAAACATTTCCAGTTTCATTGTTAACAAAAAAAAAATGATGTAATCTGAGAAAAAAAAAAAAAAAAATTGGCCAATTTGGATAAAAAGCAATCCATTTGTATAAAATACTTACTTTCGAAGTTTTCAAATTTAAACATAATTCTTTAAATGAATTTCAAAGAAAGAGTTCAAATTTAAGTTTTTTACAAATTTCTTTTTCCTTTTCCTTTTCCTTTCTGACTAATTAAATTGAGAAATGGATTGCATCTCCAAATAAAAAAACCTCAAATATTTGACAATAAATTTGAATATTTATCTTTTTTTTTTTTTTTTAAGCGAAATTAGCAATGGAAATCGATTGGTCAAAAAACTACTGTTGAAATTACCAAAATATTAATCATTATCATCGATTAAAAAAAATTTTATCAAAATGTCATTCACATATATCATCGATTATTTTCACATCTTTCAATACGTTTCATCTTTCACTGATAAAAATTTTCTCCTTTTCTCTTCACAAACTCTTTCTCAGTCATGCTAATCAATATATCTAATATGAAATGAAATAATTATTGAAATTTCAACAAACACCGTTGTTTTGCCGTCTTTTTTGTCCAATAGAAGTTTGAATTCTCCTTTTCTCTCTCTCTTTCTCTTTCGTTCTCCCTCTCTTCCTTGTCTCTCGCTCTTTCTTTACAGATATTAAAAAATATATATTTGAAAATAAAAAATAAAATACAGTAAAAAAAAAAAAAAAATGAGAAAAAAAAGAAAAGAGCGAAAAGAAAAATTCTTATTGGGAAAGTTATATTTCTCTTTTTTTTTTTTTTTTTTTTTTTCTGTAAAAATTTTCTCGCCCTATCATTTCCATTTTCTTTGCCTGGAAATGTTTACCGTAAGAAGTAGAAAGTTCTAAAGAAGAAAAAAAATTTTTTTTTTTTTTGTTTGATTATTAATGAAAGGTAACAACAAATAGGCAGAAACTTCAACTTTTCATCCTTGTCTATCTATTTTGGCTTCTTTTTTCATTCGCCCTCTCAGTAAAACACTTTGCGAAACATTCTTCTAACAAATTATTGCTTTAACTAGAAGAATTTCATCTGTTTATAAAAATTTGTTCTTTTTTTTTTTTTTTTTTTTCTGTTTCACTTTTTATTTTCTTTTTTTATTCTACTGGCAAATGTTTGCACTGTTTTTTCTTTTTTTTTTTTTTTTTTTGCTCAATTTGAAGTGATCACAGCGAATTATTAATTATTGTTTCAATATGAAAATTATTGTATAGGAAAAAGGTGCTATAAGAAATGTGGAAAGAAAAAGTAACTGCGGGAAATTTTTTACAGAAAATTAAATCAGCGAAAAAAATAAGATTGAATTAGTCGGAAATTTGCCCTGATTTCTATAAGAACTAATAGGTTGAAAGTACGGCAGAAAAGTAGAAAAAAAACTTTTGAAAATTCGGAAAAAAAAAATCATTGAAACAAAAAAAAAAAAAATTTGAAAAATCACTTGATAATGGAAAATCTGAATTGTTAATTTTTAATTTTTAAGAATCGAAATGCGTCCTCGCACTTGTATTTCTGTTGATTTGTGATAAATGTTTTCTTTTTTTATAATCTCTCTTTTTCGATTTGAACTATGAATTAATCAAAAATAAATGAAAATAATGGATTAGTCTCAAAAGAACAAATTGAACTAATTACTTTTGGTATATAATTTGCCAAATAGACTAATGTTATCCTACGAAACAAAAATTACGAGATCGAAGCTTAAATAAAAGAAAAAGAGGAAGTGAAGTAAATGAAATGACTTACTAAATTTACTGTTTTCTCTTAAATAGAAGAAAAAAAGAAAGGATCAATTTGCAGGAATAAAATTCAATTATTATCTCATTCTGATTCGGGAAATAAACATCATTAACTGTTATGGGTAGATGCGGTCACTGATATGGAAAAGATATCAAAAATTATCAAACAGTTTATCGTTTTTTTTTTCTGACCAAATTGTTAAATAAATAATACATGCTTTAATATTTTTATATATATATATATATATTTTTTTAGTAGCTATTTTATTTCCAGCAATAAAATTTAGAAAATATGCCTTATAGTCTTTCAAAAGTGAATGATACCCAAACCCTGATTACTTACTGCATGTAATTTGTTAGAAAGTCACAAAAAAAAAAGAAGAAATAAATAAGTAAACAAATAAATCAAAAATTTCTTACTATTATAAATATTGTGTCAAATTAAGAAAATTTAGCTTATAATCTTTCAAAAAAAGAAAGGAAAAAATGCTAACTTTACTAAACCGTTTATAAATTATTGAAAGTGTGTCATCATAGTTCTTTAGTGAAAGACGAGAAATTCGATGGACAATTTGAGTTGAAATAATTTTGGACAATAAAGTATACCATTTAATCATTGACAGTTGTTTTTTCTTTGTTTTTTTTTTTTTTTTTTCTAATCACTTGATAATGACTCAAATGGAAAAATTCCTTTCATCAAAATATTACAGTAAAATTTCTAACCTCTAATTTCATCCTCTCCCTACTCTTCCTTCAACATCTCCTTACCTGTTGATAACAAATTCAAATCCTTAAAAAAAAAAAAAAAAAAAAAAAAATCATCATATGAGCTTGTGCTATTTAATTACTAATTAATGATTGAATGATTCTAATCCTGTTGAAATCTTTAAATTAGAAAAAAAAAAAAAAATTTAAATGCTTACATTTTGTTCCGAAGATTTTCGCCGCTGATCTGAGGGATGATGAATGCGAAAAACACGAAAACTGAGTGCCAATGAACGAAACTTCATATGAATGATTAAAAATTTAACTAACAGCAACAGTAGTAAATATGATAGTAATAATTATCAGTAACCGATAATACGTTCCAGAGATTAATACCATATTATTTGCTCCATTTCAGTGAAAAATATATTGGCTAACAAGTGTGTAAGATGTCATTAATCGAATTACTGCGTTCCCTTGTAGTTAATGCATCAATTAAGAATTTTTTTTTTTTTTTTTTTTCTGGTTTAATCATTCAAAAATCCCAATTTAATTAAAAATTGGGTTATTGCCAAATTCATTCCTTCATTCTCCTTCTCATTCAATTTTTCTTTTTTTTTTTTTCTAATTAATTCTTAATTTTAGCAACAATTTCAATTCCGTGGTTTTCCTTTCCTGTCCTGCAAATTGCATTTGATAAATTATTAATTTTGAAGCTAAATCTAAAATTAAATGATCACTCAGCAAACACAATCCTAACGACATCATAACATAATGCGAACACGTTGACTGCTTAATTCTAATTAGCAAAACAAACTGTATACATTTCTTATAAAATATTTTATGACTTGCAACGAAAAAGACGAATTGTTAAGAAACACTTCGAATAGAGAGTTTTAAATGAATAAGTTAAATTTTGATAAAATTTCAAATCTAACACATATTTTGTTAATTTTTTTCATCTTTTTTTGTAAGAATTACTAGCAAAAAAACATTGTTGCTGCATATTTAGTAAAATAGCAAAAACAGCTAAAAATTGTGAAAAAAAAATTTTGTTTAGAAAGAACACAGCTAATATAAAATAAATAAATTATTTGCGCCTAAATGAAATTAGGGCAATAGTGCGATATCAGCACTTTCATCGTATCACAACTAATCCCTTACTCTTATCACATCTAACGCTTTCTTTTTATTACATCTAAATGGAAAAACAGTATTCTCACTAAGGCTTTTGTTTTTTTTTTCTTTTTTCTTTTTTTTTGAAATTTATCGCAAAACGTTGAAAAAAAAAATTTTCATAAATGAAGTTGCTTTATTGTAAAAATAGATCATTTTGGATATCCGAAAAATTTCATTTGTTTCAGAGAAAATATCATGATTTTTGGTAATTAATTAATTAAGCAACCAGTTATCAGTGTCAGTCTCGTTTCAATTATCCAAACTATAACATGCTGTTCGACTGAATAATTGATCACTACACGTTTCAGTTATATTGTAATTACTTCATCATATTGTTTAATTTTTGTCATACATTAAAATCAAAAGTAAAATCATTAATTTATAAATTGTCGATAATTCAACAAAAAAAAAGATAGAATGCACTTAACCTGTTGACAGGTAACAGAATGCATCAAAAAACAAGGTTCCCAATGAAAAGTAATTGCGAACAAGAAATGAAACAGAAATTAAAAAGAAAAGAAAAAATAAGAAACTAGTCCTCTAATTCTTCCTTCTTCTCACAGTTATTTGTAATATTATTTTTTTTTTTAAGGAAGGAATGATTCGTTGATTGTTATTTAATTCATCTAGGAAAGGTGAAAACATAGGGAAAATGTAACTAAAAACATATTGAAGAAAAGTGCTAATTACAAAAGAAACAAATTTATTCATATGGAAAGAAAAATGAAAATGGAAATAAAAATCTGAAAATGAATAAGAAAGACGAAAAAAAGGGAGGGAAATATGCAATAAAAAATCATTTAATAAGTTGATATACGCACTTTTACACAATTAATTTTAACTTTTACTTAAAATTTCTCTCTTCAATGTAAATTTCTCCTTTCCATATATATATTTCATAATTGCTCATTTAAGGATCTAAAAATTTGGTTCTTGACTTTTCACTTTCCTTCTCTACCAAACTAATCTTTATAAAAATAATTGTTAGTATTGCAATTATAAGTTATCTTTTCGTATTATTTGTGTTGCAACAGCAATAAAAATCCTAACCAATACTATTATTATTATTTTTTGCCAATACAATTAGAGATATTCCCACAAACAACAGCAACTGTAATTACTATTCCGATTTCTAATAGTAAATTTATCACCATTTTTAATACTATTACAAGAAGAACCATTAATACCATTTATTATTATTTTACAAAAATTATAGTAATTACTAGTATTATTAAAATTTACTGTTATTAACTACTGTCTTTAATAATCACTAATCGCTATCATTATATTGATTATTGTTGTTATTAATATATTCCGTTATAATAACAATTACTAATATTTTGCTACCGATAGAACTACCACTATTATTTGTACCACTGCAATCACTACAGCCATAATGCTAATAATATTACAACAACAATTAGCACCGCTTATTACAATATTAATATTAATAGTTAAATATAGCAGTTGTAAGCATTGTTATGACTAGTAGAACCACAATCAATGTTATTTTAATACAACAATAACAAAACTATTCCTAGCACATCTACGCAAACTTGCCTTTCACCATTTAATTGATCATTGAACTGCATAATCTTAAATGCTATCAAACATTTATTCGCAATCGTAGTTTATCTTTCTCAGATTAACAGCAATTGATAAATGATATTTTGTGAAATTTCCATCTTCTCATTCCTATTTATATTAATCCTTGTTGCTCCTCCCCTCCTGTTAAATACTATAAAATAGGAATATATTATACGGGTGGGAGTTATTTGTCAGAAAAAAGAGCAGGAGAAATTTGAAATCTTTTCGAAAAAAAAATTAATATTATGAATGGATGGATTGTTTTTTCGATGTTACTAGAAATTTAAAAATGAGACTATATGAAGATGAGAAAATTAATTAAAAATTTGTCCATTATTATCATTAATACTTTTTTGTTTATTTTCATTTTAATATCAAAATTATAACGATTATTTGTCTTAAAATTAAAACGTGAAATTTTGAAAATTTTCCGTGCAATAGTAACGTTCTATTAGAGCACATATTTTAAAAAGGAATAAATCAACATTTTTAGCTTAAATATTATGCTTAAGAAATCAAATAATAATAATAATAACAATAATAATAATAATAATAGTAATAGTAATAGTAATAATAATAATAATATTAATATTAATATTAATAATAACAAAGAGAAAAGTCAAAATGTTAAAATAGCAGAAGGTAAAGAAGAAAATGATTCGGTGAGAAATTTGAAAAAAAAAGATGAAATGTTTGCAAAAACTCCAAATATAAATTAAAAATTTCAACTGAAAAATACGATCTTTGAAATGATATTGAGTATAATAATTAAATAATCTCTGAGATTTCAAATAATTTAAAAATTCCAGACGAAAATGTACGCATGAATTCATTTATTTAATGACTACATGAACACATAGTTTATTTCATAATGCTCATTTCCGTCAAATTGATTTTATCCAGGAAATACTGAAAGTAACTGACAACTATTCAATATCCTAAAATTGATCCGGAAATGTCTGCTTTCTGGAAAGATTGGGAAAAGTTACGAAGATGCAAAATGCAGTAGAAAAAAATATAGGCAGAAAAAAAAGGACCGGAAATTTCGTTTCTTTTCCACTCTATTGCATTTATTTATCATTTTCTTTAATTTTTCATTCTTATTTTCTGTTATTTGTTAATCAACCTAAAAGTTCCTTTCTTTTTCTTTTAAAGAAAAATTTCGCTAAAACAAAAAGGCTATATAAAAAGTGAGCTATAAATTGTTAAAATTGCGGACAAAAAAAAAAAGAAAATAAAATAAGTAAATAAATAAAAACAATAAAAAAATACGTGAGAAAGTAAAAAAAAGAAAGAAAAAGACGTTAAAACTCAAAAATTAAAATGAAAAATTTTATAATTATAAATTAATAAGAAATCATGATAATAAGATAATGTAAAATATTATGTAATTTTTGCCCTCAAGAGAAAAAAAAGGTGGAAAAGAAAAATAAGAATTGATTTAATTCATTCATTAATATTCTATGCATGCAAAATATCAATTAAATGAATAAAAAATTAAGAAATTTTGCTTTTATACCTAAATGTATAAATTTTCTTTATCTTTGAATGTTTTTTCTATTATTTTCTTCTTTCCTTTCCTTTTCTAAACACACAAAACAAACAAAAATAGAAGGAAGAAAAATAAGATGAAGTGAGAAAGAGGAAGATGGGAGTAAAAAGAAAAGAGGAAATCATTAATAGGCTATTAAGATAAAATTCATCATATTTATTCACTCACTTACGTCCCATTTTATATTTTAAACTTTTTTTTTTGTTTTTTTTTTTTAATATAAAGAAGTTGTTGTAGAGAAGAAGGCGAAAGAGCTGGAAAAGGAGAGGCTTGAAAAAGCTCACTTCATTCGCTAATGAATTTCACTAAAACTAAATCAAATTTTCTTTTAAAAATGATAACTAAAACCAAATATAATCGTACTGTTGTTGCTTGTTTGTAAAAGAGAAAAGGAAAAATTAGATTTATATTATTTGTAGTAATTGAATAAAAATTTTCGAAAAAATGAAATGTCATCAATTTTATATATATATATGAAAAAAAAAACCGTTCAACTGCAGTAAAAATTTGCAAAAATTTTTGAACTTTTAGAAAACTAAATTAATTCACTAATACTGTATTAGTTCAAAATTTTGAACTTCAATTTTCCTGATAGTTTTTTTTTTTTTTTAGTAATTAGTGCTAATAATAATGTGCAAGCACTAAACTAGTCAATACAATTGTTGCAGACAATTTTTCCTTTGAATAATAGTTCCAATAAGAATACTAATAAACATATTTCAAGCATTTCTTTCTTCATAGAAAAAAAAAAAAAAAAATTGAAATTAATCAATAATCAGCGGTTAATGAGTAATTTTTTATTCAATTATGTGAATGAATACTAATGGAAACATTGTAAACGAGTGGTAAACTTTGTTATTTATTTTTCTCAAGCAAAAATATTATTGAAGTAGCCTAATACTTTCTATTTAATTTGAAAAGAATCAATTAGCAAATTTATATTTAAGCGTTATTTAATAGTTTCTTCTAGTACATCAATTTTGATTAAATAACAACAGGAAATCATTTATTTTAAAATTTTCAACATATTTTCATCAAATTTTTATGATTTTGTGGTTAATTTCAGTTTGAAATGCGCTATTATAAATGGAAAATAATTTTTTAGATTCCACATTTTTTGCTAACAAATTTGATTTTACGAATAATTCAAATAAAATTTTTTGATAAACAGAATCTTAAGGAATTATTCTATTCATGGAGCAAAAAATCTTCGACGCAGTTGAATCCACTCTTCGTAGTTTTACATAAATTTAATTAGTGAATTTGGTCTTGGTTCAGTCTTCTTTTTTCAGAAAAATTTTTCTCAAAAAGAATTCCTAATTGCTTGCACAATCCATGCTCATATGACTGATAGTTCCAAATAATAAATCTAGATATAATTTTGACTTAAGTAATTTTTATGGCACCATTAGTGAAAAGTGCAAAGTTGAAAAATGAAAAAGTGCAAGATAGTAGACCGAAAGTAGCAGACACGGCACGTCATATCATTAATTAATTTAATTACTCAAATATTTGAATGGATTTAGTTGAAATGAGAATTTTTTTCATCCTGTTAATTGATGCAAATATTAATGTCGAGAAAATTTCACGAAAATTGCTTATGTCAATAATATTTTACGAAAATCGCTTATAGAAATTTTGATAAAGAATGTTATTTGCATAATGAAAGCATGATTTCAGAGGAAAAAGTCGAAAAAAAAAATTTTTTTTCATAATTTACGCTGGTAAGATTTGGCTGCTTTTTATCATTTAACTAAGAAAGAGTCCGCTTTTATTCATTATATTTATTCTTTTTTTTTTTTCAATTTACTTACTAATTTATTCGTTTCTTTTTACTAATTTTGTTTCATGCACGGAAGTCTTGGGAAAAAGTTTGGTATTCCAAAAAATTAGTTTGAAAGAAGTTGGTGAACGAACGGTTGATTCAAAATTTTAAGTTTAAATTAAAAACAAACAGACATTCGAATGATAAAGTCACAATTGAAAATTTTAGAATTGAATGAATGGACATATGTTAGCTAATTATCGATCTGAGATTAATAAATGATAAGTGATGAAATGATTCGGGAAAAAATTGATACGTTATAATAAATTTAGTTTCAGCTATTGAGGAAGCACCAATTTTTGACTATAAATGGTAATATATCATCAATTAATCCAAAATAGACACTTTAACAACATTTATCGCCACATCAGATAAAGCCATTCAAATCCTAGTGATAAATTTCAAATTTAAAACTAATTCCATCCCCATTCATTTTAAAAAATCCAAAATTGAAATTATTTGTCGCAACTTTTTTCCTATTAGCCTTTTCTGGAATTTCCCTTTTTGCCACCTCTCCTAATCTCATAGCAATAATTTCTCCCCTGCATTAAAAAAAAAAAAAAGAATTAGAGATCCAGAAAAAAATATTAAACTTAATCACGCTATGCACATCCTTATCAACTTCAAAATCCCAAAATGATTAAACCAATGCAAATTAAAAAGAAGTGAAACACACTAATTGCTAAATGCTAAAATGATTGCACTTTGCTAAAAGATGTCATAATTTAGAGTTTTCAATAAAAATTTACAAAGTGCAGAGAAAAAATGAGGAATGAAAAAATCAAAAATTATTGAAGAGTGAAGTGAAGTAGTAGAAATTATAGAATAAAAATAAATGTGAATCGATTATTATTTGGTAATCGAGTTATTTATTATTGTTAAGTGAATAAAACTAATCATCTATTACTGTTTAATTAATAAAAATAAATATTCACTACACTTTCTTATGTAAATATTTCAAAATTTCATAGTTAAATCGTATTTTTATTATCACAGTTGGAAATTCAAAATCTACTTACTATAAATGTATAGATTGAGAAAATGCGATGATTGCTCACACATTTTTAATTTTCTTTTATGATGGTTCAACCCGTTACTTTTGCTTAACAACTTACAATTTCATTAAATGAGAGAATAAAAATTTGAAAACTTCCACGCTCAGCTGTATCTTTTATTGGAATCAGCTATCAGTAAAGCAAGCATATTAATCATTTTTAGTCCATTTTTAGCTTTAAAAAAAAAAAAAAAAAAAAAAAAAAAAAAAGAAAAAGTTGAACAAAAATATTTGATTTTAAAATTTAATGAACAGATTTCAAATTTTTAACTGTGATATTATTGGTTTTAAGTTAGTGATTTCAATAGATTTCTATGTTTTCTTTTCCGTATTATTCATCTATTTTATTTTAATTTTTTTGTTTTTTTTTAGATTAAGGAAGAGTAACTATGAAGTATTAGCTCGAATTATAGATCAGGAAATGTCAGAATCTAGAAAATTTTTTTAAAAAAAGACAAAAGATGAGTATACCTGTGTGAAATACTTCCTAGATTGGATCAGGTGGAACTATTTGATTTTTGGTTGAAAATTTTGAATTCTTCATTTCGAAATTTTCAAGTTCAAAACTTACCGAATTGTTGGCAATACTAATTTTGAAAATTGAAAAATTAATTGTTTATTTTTTCATACCTCGTCCAAAATTAATGATCATAAGCCACTAGTAATTCGTAAAAACTTCTTGCGGAATATTTCTGAAAAATAATAAACTTGTACAAAGCTCTTATTCTTTTTTTTTTTTTTGCACAATTTTGAATTTGACAAAAATTTAATTCCATCTGTGGAAGGTGTAATGCTTCATAAACATTCATCAACCCTCACATTTGGATATCAAAAATACTGAACTTTTCTAAACCTTATAGAAAATGAACTAACTTTTTTTTTTTTGTAAATTTTCCACTGCAGTTTCATTGTTTCATGCGTTAATCATATCAGGCAGTTGATAAACGTTGCATATTACGCATAGAGGAGGAGATAAAAACAATGATTACTAGTTTAATCTAGTCAACCAGTAAGAAATTGAAATATTTAAGAAGGTCAAAAAATCCTCATTTTTTAGCTGTTTCCGAAATAGAATTTTTGTGAATTAATAGAATTTTATATTATTTAAAAAATAAAAAATAATCAAATTAATTAAAAACAAATTTTGGCACCTATTATCTATTTTAATTTGAAATCTAATACCATATAAAGACGTTTAAACCAGCCTTCTCTTCCTACATGCACAAAAGAACGTATGGATAATATGGATAACATCACCAAAAATTACTTCGACAATAAGGACGACAACAACATTAACAATAAATAGCAATAACATAGTCGTAATGAAAACATCGCTAATAATAACAATAACATTAAAAGCAACAGCAGTAGCTACAATAATAATATTATTAATAAGTGACAAAAAGAACACAATAGTAACATTAACAATAAATAGCAGCAACAACAGGAAGACAATAATGATAGTGTTAGTAATAATACAAATAATAGCAACATTATCAATAAGTAGACGAAATTAATGAAAATTTTAGCAATAATATTACGAATGAGTTGCAGCAATAGCGCAATAATAGTAGCTAATAGTTGTAATAGCAACAATAACAAACACTAACATTAAGTAGCGACAAGAAAATGATGATGATAATAGCAATAGCAACATTGACAATAAGTAGCAACAGCAATATAAGGGCAATAGTAATAGTACTTAGTAATAATACAAATAACAACGATTATCAATAAGTGGCAGTAAGAACATAATGAAAATATTAGCAATAATAACACCAACAATAAAAAGCAGTAATAACGCAATAATAGTTAGTTAATAGTAGTGATAGCAACAAGAACAACACTAATAATAAGTAGCGATAACAACAATAGCAGCATAAATAATAATAATAACAGCAATAACAACAACATAAACAAAAAAAACAATGAAAACGGCATGTTGTAATATCAGTTGGGCAGCAAATAAAGCAACGACGAATCGCAGTGAATTAGCAAAGCTTTTGAAACAAAAAAAAAAAAAAAAAAAAAAAAAGAAAAAATTACAATTTTGACTTTTTGGTGATGTTACCGACTGAATAGTTTTTTTTTTTCCAATTTATTCATGAAAATAATGGAAAAAGCAAAAAAAGAAGGACTGATATTGATTTGTAAAAATCTTAATATAAAATTAAAGAAAATTATCCACTTTTTGCTCCTAAGCTTTTTACAGACTGAATTTTTCTTCCAATATTAATTTATTGGGATTATTGTTTTTCTTTCGGATTTTTGAAATTTTTAAATTTGAAAGATAAATGTTACGTATTATATATTTCAATTTTATTTTCTTGTCAAAATTTGCAAAGAAATCATAAAATAGATTTTTAAGGAAAAAAATTTTGAAGGTTGTTAATTCCTGATTTATAAATTTAAAAATAAAAAGTTCAAAACAAAACGGCTCATCTGATTCAGACTTAAAAATGATACGTGTTATCTGGAAACCTAGAAATTTCAAAATTCCCTTACGACACAGCACATGATTTAGCATATATGATATATGTTATTTGATGTTTAATCATTGTTATTTTCCACAGCAATTCTGCAAACAGATTAGATAATAATTGAATTGTATAAATTAGCAAATTTAAATTAAGAGTATTGCTTAATTGGAAAAAGTTACCGAGGTATTTTATTATATTTGATATTTTTTATTTAATATTTTAACAAATAGCACTTAATGCTATTTAGCACTTAAGAAACTTGTTTAACATACATTAAATGTCAAGAAATATATTTAACCTATTATTTAGCATTTATTTGTTCTAGAAATATTATATATTTTTAATAATTTGTTGGATATTTAGCAAACTATAATAATATTTGACAACTGTGGTAAATTTAACAAATAAGATTAAATAATATATAATATATTACTTGATATTACGGGATTTAATATAGAAATAATAAAAAAAAAAAAAAAAAAAAATGAAATGAATCGTCGATTACTTTTTCTTAAAAGCAACGATAAGGTCTAACAACTGTTGGCATATTAAATATAAATACAGAAATTTTCAAATTTTGAAGGAAACACCACTAGAAATAATGCTCTGTTAATTTTAGTTATTATTTCACTATACAGTGATAAGATTGAAATTGTTATCATTATTGCGATGTGACGACTATCAAACGATTTCCCTTATCACTTATAGGTCACAATTTCTTTGAAAATATAATCATTTGCTGCATGGATTTTTTTTTTTTTTTTAATATAGTAATATGAGATATGGATATCAATTTTTAAATTTTCAAAATTTTTAAAATTTTAAACAGTATGAAATATTAGATATGCCCATAAACAATCCTATCATTGATTTTTTGCAGCAGCCATTTAAATTTTATTACTATGATAAAGTGAAATCATAATTGTTAATAGTTGTTAAAAAGCACAGTTGTCAAAGTAGTTTTATTACTTATTAAAAGATATAACAATATTACCATTCTTTTATATTAATCCACTGATTTTTTTTTTTTATTTTCGAGCAATTATAATTATATTTTTCAATACTGCATCTTTACTCAAGACTATTATAATCATAAAATACTCCTGCTTAATTAACTAATAAGTTAGCTAACCTTTTTCTTACGTATTGCTTTTGACTTATCAGCGCAAATACCACTGGATGCTTTTTATTCTCGCCGGATGAATTGCATTATCAATCATCAGCTCTTTTCATCGGTTAACTGTTATCATCTTTTTGATTATTTTGGTTTAACAAAATCCATTTAATACAAAACTCTTGGGATCACTTCAATTTATTTCATTTAATTAAAACAAAATATATCAAACTATTAAAAATCACTTTTTTTTCCTATAATTTTACCTTCCAGACAGAAGAACTTTTTCAAGCTGATATACGGGCCGAACCTTTACGATTTAGTTAATAAAGATAGCTTAACACGATAATTTGGAAGTCTGAAAAAAAAAAAAAAAAAATAGTTTAGTTCTCATTGTTAGATTGTTTCTCATATACCTTTTGAAAAGAAGTTATTACAAAGATTGCTGATACCTTTGTCTTTCTTAGCGACAGATTAAGTTATTTGCGTTGCTATTGAATTATTTGATGTTTCGATTCATGACTTGATGTATAAAAAAGAACAATTCCATAAATTTTTTAATTCTATTAACTCTCTTTCCAATCCATATTTTCAAAATTTGATTCTGTTGTAATCTGTTTACTATATAATCTAAAATAATCTGAAAATATCCTGAAAATACACAATTAATGATTTAATGAATGAAAAATGCTGAAAAAATTGAAAAATTATTTTAAAAAAGAAAAACATTCCTCATAAAGAAGTAAATAAGTAATCTTTTTGATTAAGTAACAAAAATGTTACAGAAATGAAAATGACACCCATAAAAAAAAAAGAAATCTTTTACTTCACAGTCTTTTCAAAAATATCCTATTATCCTTTCATCTTGATAAGTAGTATCAACAATGATGATACAATAGGTAAATGATAAACTACTGATCAGAAAACGACAATATCAGAGATAACGATGCAACATGCAACGTTAATTCAATCTTTTTATCACAATACGACGAAATAAATGCAAGCCCTTTTGATGTTTTACAGGGCATAAAATGATGGATAAATTGTAAGCTATAAGAGTCCACATCCTTGTAAACCATAAATTTCTGAGAGACAGAAAGAGACAGAGGAGATTTCATCTTTCAGAGTAGCTGTAGAAAAGACCATTATATTGTCAATAGACCGACCTGACATCCGTAGTTTAACATCAACCATTTGAATGGCTAATGATAAAACAGGAAATGTGACAAGTAGAATTATTTTGGACCGAAAACACAATCTTCTAATGTTTGACTTCATTTAGCTGGAATAATTTGAGAGAGAGAAAAAAAAAGGACTTTCTCCAAATGATAAGAGAAGTAAGTCTATCATTGATTAAGTGCATCTATCAGATGATTCGATTGCGTTAAGTGGTCCATCTATAACTATTTGACATGAATGAGAAGCAACAATCAGTAATTAACGAGTAAATAGATGAAAAGTTTTTTTTTTTTTTTTCCTAGATAAAAGCACAAATAATTGGAACTGATCAGTATAATAGTGAAGATAGTAAAAACCAGCAAAATCAAAAAATTATTCTCAAGTAATTTTTTTTCTTTTGTTAATTTTACTCTGGATTATTTTCTTTTTAATAAAAACGCGAATAATTGCAACTGATATAGGGCTATATTAAAGTATAAGAGTTGAGGGTAAGAGCAAGAAAAAATTCTATCATTCTCCCAGCTTTTGCTGATTTTCTGTCTACAGCACAAGTAATTGAACTTGATAAGTGATTAAGACTTAATAAAAGATCAGAACATAGTAACATTGAAAAAAACACGAGTAAATAAATTAGTAAATTACAGCGAACCAGAAAGAATTAGTGATAAGAAAACTTTTTTTCGTTTTTTTTTTATAGCTTTTTCTGACTTTTCTTGATTATATTTTTTTAAACAAAATAAATGATGACGATCAAATAAAAGATTTTTTCCGATTTTTCTTGATAATTGAATTTTTTTAAAATATTTCCGTGTTTTTTTTTTTTTGGTTTTTTATTACGTTTTTCATAGCAAAAATAAATGATTAAACGTAGATGTGATAGATTTTTTTGGTTTTTTGACTTAAATTATTTTTTTGTGGTTTTATTAGGCAAAAATAAAAGTGGCAAAACAGAAAGTGATTTAAAAAAAGTTTTTTTTTTCGATTTTTTGACTTATTATTATTTTTTTGTAATTTTTATCTTTTTCTGAGAGAAAATAAATAGTAAACACAAAATGATATAAAACATTTTTTTTTGGTTTTTTAATTTTTGTTCTTTTTTTTGATTTTTTGACTTTTTATTATTTTTTTGTATTTTTTTTTATTTTTTTTTTCAAGAAAGTAAATGGTAAACGCAAAATGATACAAAAATTTTTTTTTTTGGTTTTTTGACATTTTATTATTTTTTTGTATTTTTTTTAAGGAAAATAAATGGTAAACACAAGAGGGCATGAAAAATTTTTTTTGGTTTTTTTAATTTTTTTTTTTTTTTTGATTTTTTGACTTTTTATTATTTTTTTGTATTTTTTTTTCTTTTTTTTTAAGAAAATAAATGGTAAACACAAAAGGGTATGAAAAATTTTTTTTGGTTTTTTTAATTTTTGTTTTTTTTTTTTGATTTTTTGACTTTTTATTATTTTTTTGTAATTTTTTTTTTTTTTTTTTAGAAAAAATAAATGGTAAGGATAAAGTAATATAAAGAATTTTTTTTTGGTTTTCTTTTTGCTTTTTGTTCTTTTTTCTATTCTTTGACTTTTTATTCTTTTTTTTGCAATTTTTTTTTGATCGAAAATAAATGGTAAATCATAAAAGTTAAAAAAAAATTTCTTTTTTGGTTTTTTTTTTTTTGTTTTTTTGACTCATAAATAATTTAAATTATATTGAGGATTGAATTATGAAAAAGAAGACCAAAAAATTGCAAGAAAAGAAATAGAAGAGATTGAAGAGAGGTCAAGGAGTATTATTGAACTATTAAACGAATGAAAAAAAAAAAAAAAACTGCTGCAAATAGAATGGAGTTGACCGGGTGGCGCTTTACGGTTTGTTGCATTTTGCCGTTTTCTTCTCGATTCGGCTTTTGGGACCTTACGAATTTAATAAATTTAAAACCATTAGAAATTCAAGATGAGACATTTCAGAGCGTCTTTTTTTTTTTTTTTTTTTCTCCTCATCGAACGAACATCTCCCCTCAGAGGAAAAAAGCAGGAGTTAGTTTCGATCTAATTTTGAATTAGGATTTAATTTCAAGTCCACAATACAACCAAAATTGTGACATTTCAACTTCTTAAGCACAAACAATACTTCTATCACTTTGATCATATTATCAAAACCTACTGTCCCTCAAATTTTCGTAATGTGAAAAATCGCGTGCATAAAATGACAAACAGTAAAGTAGGCTATCAAAAATAAATATTCTGATAAAGATTCACTGAACTTACCTCTTTGAGCTGGGCGTGCTGCTCCAGGTTCTTCAGTTTTTGCAACCTGACGTATCATACCAGAATTCTCAACTTGCTGTTCATTTTCCTGCAATATATTTGAACCGTT
The DNA here is from genome assembly GCA_003640385.1 of Setaria digitata. Classification (NCBI taxonomy): domain Eukaryota; kingdom Metazoa; phylum Nematoda; class Chromadorea; order Rhabditida; family Setariidae; genus Setaria; species Setaria digitata. Next base: position 70,892 of record RCAB01000307.1, read on the forward strand.
CACATTTTTAGCAATAAGGAAAAACAAAGCTTCGATAAGTAGCAAATTTCTCAGAAACAAAAAAATTAAATAATCATTATTCATAGATAGAAGAAATTCGATACTGCTAATGATAGCTGTTGCAAAATTCATAATTTCGTGCTTATCCGATTAAAATGCAACAAAACTAAAAAATCATCAAAGGTACCTTCGCCGCAGTTTTTCGTACCATTCGTGTAGCAACTGGAGGATGCGCATTTCCATTCACATTTGCCTGATGTCCAACGGGATTGGATGCTTGCGCGACGCTTGTAGTATGATCATGAAGCTCCTTCGCCAACTTTTCGAATTGTAATTCAATATTCTTAACTTGCTTTTCAAGCTTCTGAAGCAAACTTTTGTTTGAAAAGAATTTTTTATTTATTAAATCATTCTTTTTTTGATTTTTATCAGTTGAAATAATAAAAATAAAATGGATAAAAACTAAAAGTTAAAATCCCAAAAGAAGAAATTAAATCATCCAAAACTGTACCAGATGTTCATTGCTCAGATAGTCAACATAAGCGCAAGTTGTTTTCAATTTAAACTTCTGTTCCCTGATGCATTCCAAATTTCTGTTGCGCTCATCGCTTAATACTTTAATTTCGTGGCGGTATTCGTCAAGCGCTTCGAAGAATGTTTCAAGTTTGAGGCCTATATCTTCCAGTTCCGTTCTGATTTTCTGAAGTTCACACTGTTTGTGATCAATCATTCCAAGTACTTCACCAAAATCATCCATACGTTTCACCAAGCTGCTATCAACTTTCTAAAAATTTACTTTGATTTAAAATTTTTGCTATAACCTCTCCACATCAGTTTTAGTTATCACTGCAGTACACAAAAAGTTACTCCAATAAATAATACAAAACATGCCTACTAAGAATTAAAAAATATTGTATTTTAAACAGTTTTAAAATGTAAAAAATTTTTCAAATTTCCAATTCCTTCTAATTTATATCTGTGTTTGTTTTTCTTTTTATTTTCAAATCACAGTCATTTTTTCGTTCTATAAAACTAATACCTGCTCCGCAATTTCTAGACGAGACATGATTTTCCAAATAATTTCACGGAATTCTTTCATTTGCTTATCCAGAAGATAGTGAAGTTCCTTGCTCAGCTGCATCTTAACATCCTAAAATTACCAAATATCTTACGATAATAAAACATAATTTTAAATATTTATGAAGTTGCATTAAAAAAAAAAAAAAAACAATGACAAAATTTGATATCACACCATCAGTGTTCTCGTTTGAGCAGGATCCAAATATCCATGTCCAATGGTGATTTCTGATGGAAGTGTTTGCTGAAATTTTGTTAATATAAAAAGTAAATTTTCTATTCCATTCCATCTCCATTTATTTCAAAGAATTTTGCACAATTTAAATGTAACTCAATGAATTAAAATACTTCAGCCTTAGAAATTTTATTTACAAATTAACATAATACCCCAATTGGTCCTTCACTTTTTGCCTCAGCAAAAATTGTAATTCGTTCAGCCCAAGGACGAAGATGAGGATCATCATTCAGGATGATATTGACAGCTACTTCAAATCCATCAATAGCATGACGTATGTTTTCCTCTCCCATCCATGCTAAATCTGGATCTGCTGCTTCAATTTTGAATTTCTCCGTGATTATCATAAGTCGGTTACGTAGTCGACGCTGAAATTCTGTCCCATCCATTGATTCCGATTTAGCATTTCTGATCCCCTCAATGGCTTTATCCAGGCGTTTATGAAGTTCCATATTGTCAACGTGTGCTTTTTCAAGCAGAGCTTCAAGTTGGAACACTTTGGCCTCACTTGCACGATACAGTTGTTCGGCTGTCATCAAATTGGTCTGGGTGGAACGTATCAGCTCATTTTTCTGTTTGTCCAGCTCTTCTACCGACTTTATTTGTAGCTTCTAAAGTAAACATAATAGTATCATTCAAGTAGATTATTACGGTATAAAAACAATTAAACCGCAGAGGACATTTATGAATAAATCAACAAAATCTTAGCAGAACTAGTAGTTTCAACTTCTTATCCAATCTCTCAAATACTCATAATAATAAATAAATTATTCTAATACTATGTGGCAGGCGAAAAACTGAAGAAAGCACTATGAACAAAGATTAAAATAAATCCAATATTATCCTGCAAATTCTTTTATTTTAAAATTATGCAATTAAGTTTTATTATTTTGTTAACTGCTGATTTTTGTATTGCTGAAATATTTCAATTTTATTTAGCAAATACTTCGATGATGTCAGATAGTTTCGCATTCTCTTCCTCCTTCTGTGCTATTACCATTTGCATTGAACCAATTTTTCGTTCGGCATTTCTAAGCTAAAAATTTTATTAATTAAAATTTCATTAATCGATTTTGTTCGAAACTTTTTGATTATATCTAATGCAATTTTATTTGTTTAATAACTTTTAATTGGACCATCTCCTTCATTTCAACAAATGCATGCACGTGAATTGCCGCATCCGCCTGAATCAATTCAAGCTTCTGTTCCAAATTATACTGCAACAAAAATTTTAATTCATGTCAACAAAATTGAACCAAGCTTTCTCTGATGAATGAAATGATCATATCAAAATTTCACTCCATATTTCTCAACTTAAATATCACTAAGAGGTATTTTTATTATGCAGCTAAATATCGCTCTCATAACATTATCAGCTTACATTTGATGACAGAACCTTACTATATTATCTCACTTTTGTTCTTCTTTACTCATATACAAAAAAAAAAAAGATGATTCTATTAAGGAAAAGTTTATGATTTGTCATTTACTCAACCCTTAATCCTATACTGGTAAACTCAACATTTCGAACCTAACATAGTTTGCATCATTTTCATCGAATTATTTTAATCCTCTTGTTAATTCTACTCCTTTTATTTATTTCTCATTAAGGTACTTCATAACTAACACAAATAGCTTTCCAATCTCGTTTTTCACTGCTATCAGATTGCGTATCACTTGAGCCTCGCTCGGTGTTCATATCATCATTCTAAAATTAATAAAGTAGAAACAAAAGATAGACTGAAATGAAAATTTCATCTAATATACCTCCAGGTCCACAAGATTTGGTGTCGAATCTGATAGTGCTGTTCTTAACTCCTGTCCACTTTCCGATTCACTTAGCTAAAAAAAATTTGCATAATTGATTAAAGATTACTATCCTATGTGATTAAATACCACTGCACTGCACCAAAAAGAAACGAAAAATTTGCATATATTATGTTGAAACTTTCATTTTTTATCCATTTGCTTCTAAGGATACAATATTTTAAGATTACAGGACAGAAAATGAAAAAGATAGATAAATAAAATGCACTCCTTTTTTTTTTTTAAATTTTTGAAGGATTTTCTTTTAACCTATTTTTGAAGGTATCATGAGAAAAAAGAAATTAAAGACTAAAACTGTATTCATTTTGAAATAAATATGACGAATAATTATTTATTTACACTTACAGTTGATTCAGGAGATGTTGGTCTTGGTGTTGCCAGGATGTCATCTTGTTGCATTACCTAATATTTTATTTTAACTAAACAATTAAATAAAAAGAAAAAGCACAACTATTGTAGAAATCATTTGTGATGTAAAAAGAGATAGGATTAAGAATTGGAAAGAACTAGGAGAAAGGAGTACGGTAATTGGAGTGTTTGATTTGTGGAACGAGTTTTGTTGCTGCTTAGGGTGAAAATTCTTGATAAAATTTCTTAGTCTATTTTATTTTGGGTTGTGCTAGATCGGTAGAGTGTATTAAAATGCGATATTAATTGATTTTATCGAGGATTATGGAAAACAAAGGGATAATTTTAGCTTAGAATGAAATAAATTCTTGTGTAACAGTTGTATTTGAGATTTTTAGGACATGCATGAAATTATGAACCGGCTATAATGCTCTCCTTGTTTGGGTTTTTTCCAGAACTCATCGAGGAAATCAGGAAATTTTTAGAATGAATGCTCAAAAATGTATTTAAGCCAATAAGTCACCGGTAGTCAGATATAGAACTCATTTTCAGTTTTTTTTTTTTTTTTTTTTGAATTATACAATTGTCAGTTAATCAAGAACCAGTGCTAAAGCGTACAAGTTGATTCGCCTCTTCAGCAGCCACAGACATTGTTGGTTTTCGATCAGCTTAAGTCAACTGAAATGCTGCATGACTTCAAGAATAAAAAATTATTTTAAAAAATGTTTAAAACGCGTAACACGCAAAACATGTTATATAGTAATGTTATTCGAACTTCAGCCGTTTCCTTTTCGTTCTGTCCTACTGTCAATGTTTCTCTTCCCCGGGAAATCCAATAAAATATCAACACGGGGTACACGTAAAATAATCACTGTCAAGTAAAACGACTGTCACGTTTCACGTCCACCAATACGGCCAACCAGTCACGTAATTAGTGAGCCAATTAACGAGCCAGCCAATCAGCAACCAACCAACCAATCCAACCCAAACCAATCCAATGTAACGCAATCAAACCCAACCCAACCAACTTACTAACCAACCACACCCATAACTCGACAATAATACAACAAAGGAGGAGGCTCAGCTTAAATACCGTTACTCCAGGAGCACCTGGCCACTTTCTGGATGACATCATCGCCTTCCTGGATTGCCTGACAGCACTCAATCTCGAAATTTGCACGTTAATTACTGTCCGGTGGATATTTGCTTTTTATGCAAATTTCCTGACAGCTACAAATTCTCACCTTTCTGTTTCTTCCAGAATTTTCCATATTACATCAGAAACACATTGCCACTATATTGATTAATATATACTTATTGAGGGGACGATTTTTTTTTTCCTTTTTTTTTTTTACAAAAAATAATTTTTTGCTATTTTTTTCTTTAGTTTATTCTTTCTTCTTCTTCTTCTGAACAATTCATTGGCTGAGAAAAATTTAGTAACTAATTAATTAGTGGATTATAAATTTGATTGGTGGCAGTAATGAAGCATTTGAAAAATGTTGTAATCTTAATGTAATGAATATTTTTTTTTTAATTATTAGGCTGTTATCAGTTTCAGTCTTGATCATAAAAAGTTTAATAAATCAACAACAATGATGCTTCAGCAAATATTACGATAAATGGGTAAATTTATTAGAGAAAAATTATATACTGGACAATTAATATTTTATGCTACTGTATGTTTTGTTTGAAAAAAAAATTTTTTTTTTTTTGAACTGATTGAAATTAAACAATTTCAAATCCTTCCTTATGCTACTGTATGTTTTGTACGAGAATTTTTATTTTTATTATTTCTTTCATTTATCGAAATTAAACAATTTCAAATCCTTCCTGATGCTACTGTATGTTTTGCTTGAAAAAAAATTTTTTTTTGAATTTATCGAAATTAAACAATTTCAAACTCTTCCTTATGTTACTGTATGTTTTGCATGAGAATTTTTATTTTTTTTTTTCTTTCACTAATCAAAATTAAACAATTTCAAATCCTTCCTGGTG
>RCAB01000308.1:7845-76092 GCA_003640385.1 Setaria digitata
TTTTTTTAATCCATTGTAAAGTTTAATGCTTCATCGAATTCAAGTTAATTTACTTAACTATTCTCTTTTCAATATGAAATTTCCATTATCATTATCAACTTCTTGCTCACATTTTCTTCCATCAGAAAAAAAAAAAAAAAAAAAAAAAAGTAAAGCTTTTTTATTTTTTCGCACTTTTTTTTTTTCGAATCTTTTCCATTTTCTTTTTTCTCGTCTTCTTTTGACATCGAAACTCATAGTTTTTATTAATTATTGTTTACGGAATAAATCTGTAAATTTAAGCACTGTTACTGGTTTGTTTCTTTGCTTCTTTGTTCTTTTTTATTATTACTCATTCTTGTAGTGTCTTATGTTCTATTTCGAATAAATTCTCTTTTTTTTTTTTGAAACTGATTCCAGAAGGATAAAATCATTTTAATTAGCAATTTTCTTGATCAAGAGAATGATTATAGTTACGTTTTTTTTAAAGAGGAAAAATGAAAAAATTAAGCTACTAATATTAACAACATCATCATGAAGTACGCTGTACTCTGAATAGCTAACCACCATTTCAAAATACTTCTGGTCATTGTTATTAGATTTATAATTTTTCAAAATTTTACAGCATGGAAATGTCAAATTGTGCAATACTGAAATCGTAAAATTGTTGAAATGTGTAAAGAAAAAGCACTTAAAATAGAAATACATTTTTACGGGATAATATGTTGCAACAATTTGATCAAATGATAATTGCCCGAATAAATGGAATTATTTTTTTTTTTTCCTCGCATGTATTTCAAACATTGCTTAGCAATTATAAAATTTATGTTACAACTTACAACTGTTAACAAATAGAAAAAAAAAATCGCTTTAAAAATGACGAATTTTTTGGTTTCATTTTCCCTTGTAACAATGTCTAATGATTGAAATTTTTTTTTTTTTTTTGTTATCAAATATCCAAAAGTATTTAAACATTTTATATTTTAGTTATTAATCTATTATTGTAGCGATTTGTTTTATCTATTGTTAGAATGAATTTAGCAATGATACTTTCCAAATTTTTTTTTCTTTTTGACTCATTCTCAGGAATTATTTTAAAACAGTTATCATTAAATAAGTATTTTTCTTGTTTTTAATAATTTTCCTTTATTAGCATTCTCAGAAACTAATTGTTAAGCTGCTAAGTTTTTTTTTCCAAAATATGTCTTTTTTTTTTTCTAGTAAAAGATATTTTAGCTGTTCCTAATAATGTTGATTGGATCAATTAATGCTCAAAATTAATTGATATGAAACATTCAAACATTACGAAATTTGCTGTATCACCAAGAATTCTGGTGATATTTTTCGCGCTAATGAAATCGATTGGTAATAAAAATTTATGGGTTCATTTTTTGTCGTATTCGTTAGGTTATTTTTGTGATATTATTTTAATCAGAAAATGAATTTGACTACTGTTTGCTCACTCATTTCTCGTCCAACAAATACGATGATTTGGTGACGCCCGAACTATGCTATCAGATATACGCCATTTACCGCTGTGCTAGTTTTTTGGTTTTTATTTTTTGCAGTTTAACAATTTAAAAAAATTTTTTAAATTTTATCTGAACACATTTTCACATTAGAGATGAGCAAAAATTAGGCAAATTACCTGAATTCCAGATAGCGAAAAATTTTTGTTACACATAGTTTAATAAGGAAATTGGCACTACAAATGATTACAAATGCGACTCCACATGATCCTTAATTAACCAAGTATACTTAATTACTTCATCTCATTTGCTCGTTTGTTGATTTCTTGAAAATAAATAGCTTGAATTTCATTCTCACTGCAATTTTCAGACGGTTCAAAATGACTCCTCGCTTAAATTGCTGTATGATGCCGAAATTTATTTTAATTTATGAAAAAAAGTCTAGTCTGTGGTAGAATATTTTTACTCTTTTTATCAAAAAGTTCTAGCATATTCATAAGTTATTACATGAAACTATTAGACCCTACGTTGAAAATGAGATCAGTGAAATTTTAGACCGGGTTGACTCAAATCCTGTTATCAGTATCTGAGATGATAGTATTTTTGTAATGCCTGTTATTTTTGTAAAAAAAGAAAAAGAAAAAAAAAATACTTTTTTTTTTTTTTTATAGAATCATTGTTCCATTAAAGTTAAAGGCCTTTAAAAATTTTTTGAACACAGAAGAACACAAATTTTTGATTATAAGAATAAACACAAACGCTATAAAGCGGCTGCGCCGTTAAGAATTCATCTTGAAAGGTTTGGTTGAAAAATGTTTATTAAAATGTATTCAAGAGTAAAGTAGTGCTAATTGGAATGGTACAAAAATATAATGATAATTGATAAAATATAAAGCTGGAAGTCCATGTCCTATTATTGCGTAATTAAGATGCTTTGTGTCCGATATCAAATTTAATTCAAATAAATTGTAATCAATAATTGTTTTTTTTTTTTTCCACTGAAAATGCAGTTCCTCTCCTTAAAACTTTCAGTTTCAATATTAATTATTTAGAAAACGAAGTTTTTATGATCAAATGGCAATTAAGTTTTCATATACAAAAAGTACAGTAATGTTCGGCTTGGCTAGAAATAAGTGAAACACGAAAAAAAAAAAAAGAAATTAAACAGCAGTTTTACTTTTTTTTTCCAGAATAAAATTTAATTTGTCTCAACTATAAATCGTCATTATTGACTAGATTTGCAACCAGTTTTTCATTAAAAAATAATTTCATTTCTACAAGTTCTCCTTAGCTTTTTTTCTTTCTTTACAGGCCGAAGTTCCACAAAACTTCAATCATTTTATAACTATTCAAAACAATTTCTAAGTTTGAGTTTTAATTCAATGAATTGTGTTTTAAATGAAAAAAAAAAAAATTAGAAGCGGAAGAAAAATCGAATTTTCTACTAAAAACTAGATTTTAAACAATTGATTCATTTTGTTGGTAATGAGAAAAGAAATTGCTTTCTACTTCCAAGAAAAAAAAAAAAAAAAGAAAGCACATAGAAGGGGCAATATTTTTACTTTTATTTTTTTTTTTTTAATTTCATCTTTTTATTTTTTGTATTTCACTAATAAGGAGGAAATAATTGAAATAACTCTGGTCACTGCTAGGAAGATTCCCACTAAATGTGTAATCACTAAAGTGCGTCGTTAGAAATTCTTGAATTCTTTCTTTAAGTTAACGTCACTGATAAAAAAAAAAAAATATTTGAAAAAAAAAAAAAGGAACCTTAACAAGACAACAACAAATCATTTAAGTTTAAAAAGTAACAGTCAGGCACTTTGCATTAACGAAAAGTTCAAGAAATGAAAAACAACAGAGAGAGATTGTTCATAGCGATAAAACTAGTAGAACTTAAAATTTTTAAGGGACAATTCCAGGATCGGTTCCATTTCTTGTATTCGCGAAATCTGCTCCCCTTCTCCTTAAAGTAATCATCTTCATCAGTTCTAACATTCCGAAAAACATTAATGTTATGCGAGTCCAAAGAAATTCATGCTTACAAGCATTTCAACCGATTTCCCCCATATATGCAAATATTTCAGGATCGGACTCGTGTGTGCAAGTATTTCAGGAACAGATTCATGTATATGAACATTTCAGGATCAGACTCGTGTGTGCAAGTATTTCAGGAACAGATTCATGTATATGAACATTTCAGGATCAGACTCGTGTGTGGAAGTATTTCAGGAACGGAATCACGCATTGTTTGAAGTGGCGGAACATTAAAATAATAGGTGGAATTCCAGTCTGATTCATTAATATCCACTAAGACTAGTATTGCTAGTCACTTCCTGCTTAGTAAAAGATTACCCTTTAGTACTGTTTACGGACTTCAATTTCTGTTCCAAATCCGATTTATAGGTGTACGGTACTTTAACTATAAATGGGCTATGTGATACTTCGCGGTTGTCCGAGATTTTTGAATGTTATGGAGTCCTGGGATGATGGAGATGGGTGGTATGGATGGCCTGGTGTATGTGATATGTGGAGGAGGTTTATTAGTAATAGATGTCTTTCTTTCCTGGATTTCATCAGTATCTTATTAACCGCTGGTCATTTGTTATTCATTTAGTTGTAAGTATTTCAAATTTAAAAATCGTGTGAATTTCTTTTTGAATCAATTTGTAAACTAATGAGATTTACCATGCATGTGATAGCCAGTTTTATTTATGCGTTATGTTTGGTAATAAATTTGGTCCACAGTATGTTATATTATGTTACCGATGATCTGATATCAATTACCGCATTTGAGGGAATGTGGAAATTCACTGGAAAGATCGTTTTCCTGAGTAAATTGCTCTGATCTCTTGATTAGAAAGATTGATGTTTAATTTCAGTTTGCGATTTCGAAATTCAGAAACTCCCGTGGTTCTAATTTAGGAAAAATATGTCAGTTTTCAAAATTTGCCCTTTTCATACGAGAATAATTAAAATACCTAATACATTTAATCCTTTTAGTTCCCAATGATCTGCTCAGGAGTTCAAAGTATATATTCGGTTCTGCTGGTAATCCTTTACGGTTGTCAATGGATTTCTTCTTTTTTTGTAGATTTCAAGTTGATGGGCGATGAAACGATGCTTTAGCCGCTACGGAAGTATTCATTATACGTCAAAATCTAAGGCAGCTGATGACGGTACTATAGTAACCAGCAGCGACAACAGATTTTTGCCATCCGCAACCTGTGCTCGGACCGGTTTGCTTGACTTTGTTTGATATGTAGCATTTCGAAATTATTACGCTAGCACAAAAAAAAAAGGAGCCAAATATATGTCTCTACAGATGCTATCCTTTCTTTTTCTTTTTTCTTTATAAGCGAATTTATTTCGTCTCTTTGTATAATTTTGTTTCATTCACAGATGATGAGATGCATTACTGTTACGAAGTACTCTATGGAAAAATATCTTCAAGAACGCATAAAAGATGGCAAGATGATGGGCTTTTACTCTGTCGAGAACGATCTGTCATACTACAAGCAGAAGTATTTTTTTGAACCTATACCAGAAAAGTATTTTTTTTTTTCTTTTAAATTGGCATAAATAATTCGAGCAGCCTACAAGCGAGAAATTTAATGGGACATTTTAACAGTTTCCATTGTTTATCATATATCTTAATGTACTCTATAATTGATACATATCCAGTGTTTCCCTCGTTTTTTTATCCTGGTCTGTGATATCATTTCATCTCTTTGTCGATTTAGATTTTCAATCATTTAGAATGGTGAGGAAGTTGCGAGGGCAAGTGGTTATTCAATAAAGCAACTGAGTGAATTAAAGAAAGGCAGTCGTTTGAAAGTTAATAATTATGAATTAGAAATACAAGCCGAGCGAAGTCCGCGGCAGCCTGGTACTTTTGTTTTGGAAGTCTTTTTTCCCCAAAATACTTTTTAAAATTAGAAGTCACATGTATGGTAATGCGAATATTTTATATCATTTATTATGCCTCTTACTGATTCGGTTACAGCGGATATAGTTGTTAAAAACATTGAGAGGCAGTGGGAAGCTGATGAATTAGCAAGAAATGATGCAACAGAAGGTGACGATAAAAGGAAACGGAAAAAAATTGCTGACCAAAATTTTATTTCACCATTATTTGGTAGAGACGATCCTTCCGACTTCGTGTTGGATGAGGTATTTATTCTTTTACTATTCTCATAGTTGAGATGAAGTACACATTGTTTTTCTTTTTCTTTCTTTTAAATTTTAAGTAACTGTGTGTTTATCGCTGTTCCATGACCTTTTGCAAAGGAACAATATATTAGACTAAGGATGAAAAGGGTTCCTTGCGACGGATTGCTGTGGATGTGCGAATCGCGCGTTACTTGAGGCCACACCAAAAGAATGGAATCGTTTTTCTGTACAAAAATTTAAAGGTCTTTTCGAAAGAAATTTTTTTTTTCTGTTTTAATCTTTCTCGAGTTGATAAGGGTCTAAGCTCTGACTTTTCATTTGTTAAGGGTGAACCTCACCAACTGAATTTAACTAACTTTTTTTCTCTCCTTTATTCATAAAAGAAACTGAAAATAGAAAAACTAAATTTCAAAATAGTCAAGGATATTTATGGAAAATTTTGATGCTTTTGAAGGATTCTGATGGTGGAGTTATTCTCGCTGATGAGATGGGTTTGGGCAAAAGTGTGCAAACCATTTCGTTGATAACTGCACTAATTAAGAGACGACTAAATCAAAAACCTATAATCCAGAAATGTATGATCGTGGTACCGACGTCGCTGTTAAATAATTGGTATGCAGAATTTATAAAGTGGTCACCACAGACACAAGCATTGGTATTTTTTCCTTTTTCGAAACTTTAATTTGTGTCTGAAAGGGCTAGCTGCTTGTTTGGAACATTATAAGCTAAATATTTCAGCTGTTTCGAGTTACGAATTCAACAGACGTGGAAAAACTAATTTCTTATCCGAAATTATCAGTGGTTATCATTATTAGTTATGAGATGGTTACACGTACCGCTGCGAAATTGTCCGCTATGCCCATTGATCTGTTAGTTTGCGATGAGGCACACAGACTTAAAAATTTAAATGGCAGACTTCGAGAACAGGTATATCTAACTGCAGATTTGGTTCAAAAGTTGAATTCCATGCAAGAAATCTAAATCAGAAGTAGAATTTCTAGCTTCAAAGTCTACATGTGCAGCGTCGTTTACTGCTGACAGGAACACCGATGCAAAATGATTTGGAGGAGTTTTATTCCTTGGTTAAATTTGCTCGACCGGATCTTTTTGGCAGTTTCTCAGAATTCAAACAGTCGTGTGAAATAGAGGTTATAGTATAAAATGTGACTTCTTGAAAATTTTCAACATATCGATTAATGTCTTGATAAATAGTTATATAAATTAAGAATTTCACGTCTCATTTCAGTTTCGTGCTTCTTCAGCCCACATTTCCCGTGGATCTTGGAAACAATTTAAGAAATTTATTAGACGGATAGCTGTTTAGAAAACGTGAATTACTTTCATAGAGAATGTTTCAATAACACATTGCTTGTAGCCAACTTGTTTCAATGGACTTCTTGCCGAGGTGATGCTTCGACGAACAGCTGAAGTGAATCATGAATGGCTACCACCAAAAAGTTTATGGTTTTGATGATAAATTTTTAAACAGAAGTAAATAATTATGCAGAAATTTCGAACTCTTTTCTGAGGCAGTTCAAGAGGGGGGCTGAGACATAAAAATGAACCGGATTCCAAGGCGTGTATGTGCAGTTTTTTACATTGGTTTTTTCCGGTTTCTTTCAGTTCATTTATTTTTATAACTGAATTCATGAAAGCATGTAGAGAAGCAGAAACTGGTAAATTGTTCGTTAATCAGTTATGTTGCAGATGATTACATAGTTTGGTGTCGACCATCCCCGTTACAATGCTCCATATATAAACGCTTAAAGAAATTCCTTACTTATGATCACTTAACTTTAATTGACATTTTGCGAAAGTTATGTAATCATCCGTCTATTCTTTATCAGAGTATTTTAGCGAAACTTCACACCTGCAAGGTATTTGTTTTACACCATCTGTTGATCAACCAATAACTTGCGGAGCGTGCTTTTTTTTAAATGGTAGTATATAGTTGTTTTCGGTCTCTCCTCCTATTTTTTTTATTTCTTGATATAGCTTGCTTTTGCAAGAATTTCAGTATTCAACTTTATCAAATACCTGAAATTTTTGAAAGTTTTCCGGCTTCTCACATTTTTACATATTCGATTGACAAAGTGGACGTTAATTTGAAATTTGTTTGCAGATAGAAGAAAAAGAGTTTTATACTGCACTCCTTCGGTTGTTTCCTGATTCTTACAGTGATTTTTTCCTTTCAATTGCTGACTCAGGTATCTAACTCTCCAGCTTTCTTTTCAATAAAATTTCCTTTTAGTCTTCACATTTCCTCTCTGCTAATCAAATAAATTCATAAGAAGTATAAAGGATTTCCATTATTTCATCAGGCAAGCTAAGTGTGTTTGGTGAATTGCTGGGGTCATTTCGAGAACAGGATGAAAGAGTAGTCGTCGTCTCCAATTTCACGAAGGTATGCTTTTAATTTCAAAAAAAGAAATAATGGTTGGTGAATTCGAAGAAATTTCTTCTTTCATGTTCAAAATTAAATCTAAATGTCACGTCAGGATTATTTAGCCTTTTATTTGAGTTGAGGACTAACTACTGTGTTATCTTTTAGCGCTACTGTGGGTGTTTAACTAATTGACTATTACGGTAAGGTGATGGAAGTAGTTTCATTCGTACGATTTTTTTTATATTTTCTTTTTCTTTAGACTCTTGATCTTTTGGAAGAACTTTGCCGAAATTTGTTTTATACCGTTCTGCGGTTGGATGGTTCGACTGAACCAAAAAAACGGATGGAAATTGTGGAAGAATTCAATTCCTTGTCGGGCACAAATTGTGCATTCTTGCTAAGTGCTAAAGCAGGTAATGTAAAATTAAATGCTTGTTTCATTTTCTGATTCACTTGATTATCATTTTACACTTGTGTCTTGCGACAGGTGGACTTGGTTTAAATCTCATTGGTGCTAGTCGAATGATTTTATTCGATTCGGATTGGAATCCAGCAGTGGATATGCAAGCGATGGCTCGCATTTGGCGACAGGGACAAAAAAAGCCGTGTCACATTTATAGACTTATCACCGGGGTAATATGTTTATGTTACTTGACGGGATTTTTCTTTTCACGTACATTTTTAACTCTCTCGTCATGTCATTTCCGTTTGAATCATGAATTCTGTTACAGCACTCTTTTAGGGTACTGTGGACGAAAAGATTTTGCAAAGACAAATCAAAAAAAGTAGTCTCAGTACAGTAGTTGAAATGGTTCCAGTTGAATGTAAGGTTTACTTTTATTACGGCTGCTTGTTCCAGGTTTCCACATTTTCGTACGTCTCTTTCCATATTATTCATACAGTGCTCAGCTAAAGTATATGTTATATATCAGAAAATGGTTTGCGAAACTGTGCAAATTTGCAGCACTGACGCATTTTTCCGATGAAGAATTGCAAGATATCTTTACACTTCGTGATGAGGCTGAGTGTGAGACACATTGTTTATTGGAATGTCAGTGCGATGGATGTGGCGTTTTGCCAGAAGAGTACGAGGTGGATCAAGAAATAAGTTCCGATAAGGTTACTTGAGATTTTTATGTGGATGTAATTGTAACAAAGGTTTGTTTTATTTAATACCTTTTTAATCATAAATTGCTTATTGCTGGGGTTTGTAGAATTCACCCAAGTTGGATGTTGAGCATATTACTGGATGTAGCGGGCGGATAATAGAAAATGTTCCTCGCACATCAATTCCAGAAGATTCTGTGGAATCGATAGACGATTCTTTGATAGAAGACTGCAGCAAGTCTTTCTGTTCTAACAGTAACGAAATGTTAAATGAATCTGAAAATAAAGCACATGCAGACGATGGATTGATATCGGGGGTTTGTCGCTTTCTGCCAAATTAATCATTCAGTTTTGGGTTACAGCATATGTTAGCTACGTTGAACTTTTCATTTCTGTTTTATATTATGTAAATTCGTTTCGACTATTTTTTTACATTTAGGAAGACAGTCTCAACTCAATTTAACTAGCTCACTATGAGAGAAATAAATTGAAGTTCACCTTTTAAGTTAATGAAGAATTGTTAACAGAGGCTTGGCCGTCTTTTACTGTGCTATTGAAACTTCAGAGCGCTTTAATGGGAACGTTGATGCGCTGGCGGCACTATTCACCAAAACATGAGAAACAGTTTGAATTGATGAAATCCCAATCTGGTCTACAAGAATGCTGCTTAGAAGAGGTTTCATTCATCATGAAACTAGTCTCAAATTTCTGAACAGTATATACGTATCGTTTTAGAGCATTCGTTGCAGAGGCTTCGAGTTTCAAGGGTGTACTTCAAGTATGCAAGTTACTCAAGTTGCAATTTTTATCTTGCATTCTGACATTCATTCCTTAGTGGAAAGTGTTTTGTTTGAGCATATCTTAAAAAAGAAAATCCCCTTACATATGATATTCATGCAGAAAAATTCATAATTAAATGAATTTTTCGTTTTACTCGTGTTCAATATTTCTTGTTAAATAAACGGATCCTGACAATTTTTCGAGTAACTGTAACATCGTGATTGAAAGAAAACTGTACTTCAAGGAAAATGTTGTTCAAAATTTATGCATTCAGAATGATAAATTTGGGAAATGGACAGTAAGAACAAAGACATGTATAAATGTAACAAGGAACAAGCGGCGAGAAAGTTCAGTACAAAAGGATTTTGAGTCAGGTCGAGCGGGGATAGTTACTGAAAGTATCACAAAATGGAAGCTTGAACCGTAAAGATAAGAGAAATATCATAATAATAAAAAGTGGATGGCATGCATTTTTTTAAAGGCTATTCCTGAAGCTAGTACTTTTGGAAAAATAACGGCGGTAACGAATAAAAAAAACTGGGGCACCCGTCCACCTTATTAACAAGAACAATATTTACTTCAAGAACTGATAAAAGGAATGAATTCCGAAATGTTCAGCATGTTGGCTTAGGTGGTAAATGAATAACAATGAAATGGTGAATGCTAGTCCTCCGAGTCAGAGAAGCGAAATACCACTTCAAACTACTGTATCACCTAAGCAAAAACATGATAACGTAAATTTACAGCACCGATATGCAACTCGAACTTTAAGAATACGTCTGGGAAGCGAGAACAGTTAGCTTTTAAAGCGAATGTTAACTATATGGAATTGAAAGGTCTCCGAAGACGACGCTTGGAAGCAATCGCAGTCATACGATGAAATACAGTATGTGACTAGCATTAGGAAATTTCGAACTTCACAATACTTCTCTTGCAATAACAAATTGACTATACCAACTAAGCCTTATTTTGGAATGAAAGCAATGGAGAAATGTTTTTAATACAATAAAGTGAATTTCATATTTGCAGGACACATGCCAATTATGCTGACTTTCCGAAGTTTTAAAACAGAATATATCAAGAAAACAAATAAGTATACAGGAATAAAAATAAAGTAGTCTGAAATTGTTTTCAAGTGTTCGTGTAATGCTGACAACAAGGAAGAGCTCGAAGAGCCACAATAAGGCACGAATTAAACATTTGTAATCAACGCTACAATATTTCAGTGATCCGGCTAGAATTTATCCCAGCGAAACTTAAGAAAACAAAATTCCCGTTTTTCGAAATCAAAGTGATTTTTGCTACATCATCCAGATCGAAAACAAGAGAAAACAAGAATGCAAATTACAGAAACTGCTCCTCCCTACACCCGCTTGAAGAACTGAGAAGCAACAGCGGTGTACAATCAAGGAGAGCAGGACATCCTGATCGGACATAATTATATATAAATTGTAGTGTTACAGAGAAACATTAGATTTTCTAATTTCAATCTAGAAAGAATTTGGTTTCTCACCTTATTTGGTTACATGAAACAGCTATTTCTAAATCCATCCTTCTACAGATCAATACTTTGTAAAATGGTACATAAGAAATCAACTTTAAGGTTTTAAAATAAAGTGGAAAAGAGGAACAGAGATTGCCAAAGACGACCATCTCAAAAAATATGACGTAGAAAAGTCCTTCAGAAGTAAGAACATAGTGCACTAATACTAAAATGCCCAAATTAAAATGACAAACAGGTGAATAAACGAAAAATTTTAAATGGTCGTAACTACAAATTATTCACACACTTCCCAAGAATAACCAATGAGTAGGCATGTTTAGTGACGAGTAATTAATATGGAACACTGATTTTTAAAACAGTCTAATTTCCTGGATATTGTATTAAAACCATCCACTTATAGAGCAACCTTAAAAATAAATAATATGCACAGAGATGATTCACTTAAATGAAAAAAGTACAATAATGGGAAATAGAAAAATTTAGAACAAAAGCGAAAAGACACAGTGTATGCGGTATTTTCTTTCCCTTGGCTCAAAAGTCAAAATTACTTGCCAGCTTCAACCTTTTTTGTATGCTCAACTGCTGTTGTTGCTGCTGCTTCTCCATTAGTTTTTGTCGATACATTTTCCACCGAAATATGTCGACTGATTTTATCAGCTTTACGCCATAAAGTCATCTCCTGAAATACTCAAAAAAAAAAAACGCAAACCTTGTAAGCTCATTCGGAACAAACCAACCACCTCCAAACAATCAGCAGACCCATAAATTATACATTGCTTACATCGCGATTCTTTGCTTATGGAAAATTTAGTGCTCACTATGTATGTATGCAGTTATATCACTATAAACTGTACTGAACTGATGATACATAGCCTTGTTTTGAGCGATGATAACAGAAAAACCGCTAACCTGCTGTTTAAAGTAACGACGATCTTCTTCATCAACCAAAACGAGGTTCAAATAATAACGAACGGAGAATTTTTTCCCAACATCACGCATCGTTGGAGTCAAATCATAACCAGCAAGGAAAAGGCGTATTGGAATTGATTCGCCTAAAAGCCATTTCAGCTCGGTTCAGTTATCTAACTTGCTTAAGGAATGCAGTTGAAACTAAATGGTAGTATTAATACAGGTTTCACTAAGCGATAGTTTCCAGTACAGCTTCTCAAATTGCTCTGTAATAAAAACCCAAACCGTCGATATAGATAAAAGTGAAAAAAAATTTTCAAAACGCTCCACAAAATGGAGTCACAGCATAGATATAAAATGAAATTAACAACATATGAACATATATTATTGCTTATTAAACAGCAGTCGACATTATTGATTGAATTAACAATCCTGATATGTCAAAAGTAATGTTATGAGTAAACAATATAAAAAATACATTATACCTCTTACAGGTGCACCATCCATTATTTCGTACTTTGCTATTGTTTCATTCTCGTTAAAAACATTTGGCGAATTTCCTACTGTCTCTCGTTTGATTATTGCAATTTCCATAAACTTGATTTTGATCCGAACCAATAAGAAGTAAATTTTTCCAACAATTACATCTTTCAGGTGATATCTGCAGAAACATATGCTGTTTGACTGAAGAGATGAACAATTTCCTAATTACTGGCAACTTCTCCACTGACAGTAAGTTAGAATTATGACGTACTTATTAAAAAAAAATGACAAAAAAAAATATAGAGTTCAATTCACAAAAACATCAATAACTCGACAAGCTTATAGGAATTGAGCAAGTGCTGACCATTTCTAATATTATCGCGACATGACCCATATCGAAAAAAAAAAAAAAATTTTACTTGGAACGATTATATTCGAATTCAATATGCAAAGAATCTTCAATGCCAACTTCCATTTTGATACTGTTGTTTGTGTCCGGATAAGAGGAAAGAGTATGCACAATGACATCCATCTCACGTATTATATCAGTTAACCTTCGCACGATAACCACTCTCAGGAAATAGCTGCAATATGGGAAACTAACAAGATATTAAAAACAAAAAATGATTATAACCAGCTCTCTAAAAATTCTTCCGTCGAAAGAAGTCAGCGCTTTCAATTATTTACATTACAGCAGTTCTTAATCAATAATTATATTTTCATATTTCGCTGTAACACATGAATTTAGCATGAAAAAATTAATAATTAGATTTTCCAAAGTGAATTAAATATAAAATTCCCAAAAGGCCTCAAAGAATTTCGATTTATAACATTCTTGTCACAATTCAAAATTAAGGAAAAGGGTATAGAAAATGAAATACCGCAATTTCACATTGGCGCCAACATATGATTCATACGGTTTCTCAACTTTCGGAAATTCGAACCGAAAAACCGCATTCTGAGTCAGTTCACCTGGACGAGCCAATTCCTTCATTAGGGTTATGAAATCGTGTTGATTTCCACGGTCATAGTTCAGTTCTAAAAGGAAATTTTACGAGAAAATTTATGAGGAAATGTGTATGTAAGGAATGCATCTTATAAACAAAATCGGCTATAACAACAAACAGATGGCTCAAGATAAAGAGTAAATGACATAAATCTGTATTGGATTGTAATTCGTAATAACATTTTGGCCTGTTCATAAGAATTTTGTCACTGTAATAGTGAATTTGAGAAGAGATTTAAATCTTATTTCAAGTCAGCTTCAAAATTCTGGAAAAAACAGCTCTTCCTATCATTTTAACCACTTCAATAATATACTGAGAAATATGTTAGAAACTAAATGGGTCATAGCCACAAATAGAGGGATGACTCAGGATTAAGAATGGAATTATAAAACGTAAAAGTGAACTAAACGTTTCTCAATTTTTTACAGAGCTATGCAAAAAGTGCTAATTAGTTGTTCAAAAATATGAAAACGAAATTATAGAAAAGTAGCGCACCAATTTGTCCAATAAATTCAATTCTTATTCCTTGATGATCAAATTTTTTTTTCACAGCAACTCCTACTATACCAGATATTGTTTCACCATCATAAAATAAAAAATGCGTCTCTTGACCTCCTTCCTCACCCCGTATTTTGGCAACCTAGAAAATATCATTTAATTATTTTAACAAATTGAAATGCCAGATCGATGAATCGATCTCCTAGTCAGAAACTTTTACGTCCAAAATGA
The DNA here is from genome assembly GCA_003640385.1 of Setaria digitata. Lineage (NCBI taxonomy): Eukaryota > Metazoa > Nematoda > Chromadorea > Rhabditida > Setariidae > Setaria > Setaria digitata. The sequence continues at coordinate 22,372 of RCAB01000308.1, forward strand.
AAATCATGCCATTACAACTATACTATAATGGCAGCCCCATCACGCTGTCATTTCCATTTTAAATTTTGTCCAAATTTATTGCTTTTAATCCCGACATCCCTAAGCAGGAAATGGCGCTTATCCCTATAAGCTAAGGCGTATATTCAAAAAAATGAAATTTAATATGAGGAAAAGAAGTTGCGTTGTGAAGAAGAATAAAAACTAACTTTCCTGTTATCCGCGTCATCTAATTTGATCGAAATTTCCGCGGCTTGACCAAACCCGAAAAAAGCCTTTAAAAAAAGATTTATTTTCTATCAAATTAAATCAGTTGAAACGCATGATATAGGAAGGATTAAAAAGATTGGGATAATTTTCTCGGTTAAGCGCGCACAATGGAACATAAAATACCCATAATTCCTTTTTCAGTATGAGGTAGTAACAAATAAAAAAAAAAAGGTAGCTAAGTCAAATTAAAAAACTTCATGTTATTCACAAAAGCATACAGTCTATTTTATCTATTTTAGATCACAGTGAGTCTCGTGTTTTACTTACAGAAACAAAGATTATCAAATCCTTACCATTTTGAAAGATCGCTTCCAAGTACCTTCAGCGGAGAAACGATAGCAATGATAATAGTTATAAGCAAATTTATAAATACAAAAAACAACAAGAAATTACCGAATCACCAACAACATGTTAAGCTGAAAATCATAAAACAGCTTATTCCAGGCTACACTTGTTCTGGTGATAAACTGGTTAATTGAACTGGAAGTTTGGCATATTTCACGATAAATTTGTCATAATTCCAGTAGCTTTTTTCAATCAAGAACAAAAAAAAAAACCAAAAGAAGGGGTGAATATCGAAAGATCCCAAATGAACTAAATAAAAACGCTAAATAGCTAAATTCAGAGAAAAACAAAAATTGACATATGGCAGTGTTTCGTACAGGCAGCATTAACAGTTTTACAAAAGAAAATTTCACTGAACAACATAGCTGCTACGATAGTTTCGAATAAGAAAAAAGACTTCCTAACTACAGTACACATACGGTATACATGATTGGAAGATAATGTACATTGGACATCACTTAGCCTAGAATACCTACCAAAGTGACTTCATTCCAATAGACGTGAATCCAGTATGCTCCAGAATATGAATCCCTTAAGTTTTACGACCAATCTAACTCTACCGCAAACTACCCTCCCACCTCTTTCATCTACACCATAGAGCAGATCACTTGAGGGCATCCGTGAATTACGATGAAAATATGGCCTGGGAAGTGAAAATGGGGTGCGAAATGCGATGCTTTTGTGTCAGCGTGTTACAATTTCTCGATTAAGCCTTGATGAGGCATTTTTCGATTTAGGAGTAGCAAGAGTGAAGTTTGGTCGAGAACACTGTGCGAAATATCGAATTATTTGTTCGCTACTTTTATCCTGCACTAACTAATTGCATGAAGTTTGCAATAAATGAATTACAGTTCACTCTCAATGAAATAACTGATAAGCTATTCTGATAAGCTAATAACTGATAAAGCGACTCTTTCCAATTCGTTACACAAGAACAAATAATTTTCCTTATGTAACACTGACTTTTTTTTTTACATTATAATATATTTTTTCTCCAATGTTTTCATACTACAACTGCAAGGTTCTTTTATCATATTTGTGAGTTTGAATCATGGATGAGTCCTTCGTAATGGAGCGAATAAGTGTTGAATTTTCTTGTGGAGAAGTTATGATAAGTTTGACAAATAGATTATCCAAGCGATTTCAATTAATTCCTGATGGAAATGATGAAAATTTTGATTAACACTTTTGAATAATTAAAAAATTTTTCATAAATACTTTATTTCGTATATTGCTCTATCAAGATATCTTCTCAGTTGGTATCACAATTATTTAAACCTGTAATTTAGTGGTTTTTTTTTTCTTCCAGTCTCTTTAATATAAAGTCTTTATCGAAACTGATCACTCTGTATTGTATCACTTCAGTCGTGAATTACTTTTTACTACATCTCCTCCTTCCGTTCCAAATCTTCTGAATGTGAAATTTCCAAGAATTTTATGACCTTTCAAAATTTTTTAATGGTTCTGAAAAGCTTTAATCGTGTTTCTGTAGATGTTATCGATAGTGAAACTGCATGATGCTTTGGATAACTTTCATTATAACATATGTATAAAAAATAAACATACCACATTTAAAAGTTACAATATCACAGCACGAGTAAAATATGATTAGTAGTATTTTTATTGTCAGTCAGCTTAATACAACACCCAAAAAATATGAGATAAAAAATTTAACAATGTTAAAATTATGATTAACATGGATCGACATATTTTATATATTTATTCAATCCTCTGGATCTGAAACTTTTTCCGGATAATGTCCAAATAATTTATTCATCCCTAAACTTGAAATCATTATCGAAAGTTAAGATTTAAAATTTATATCTTTTGGGAATGATGAAAACATTGTGTATAACAAGTAAAATTTGACGCAAACGTGTTTTCACGTTTGAAAAACACTGATGATGATACAAATTTATTTTAAAATATAATAATTTAATCAACGATACCCGGAAAATTTTGTTGACACCAAGTATACAAAATAAAAAGATAAAAATTGAAGGACGAGATCGAATAAAATAACAAAATATTAAATCAAATCAAGCAATTAATAACAGGAATTAACTTTTGTCACTTCTTATACTAACCGGAATCAATAACTCAAGAATACCAGTTCTAAGTTAGATTTTCGGGGTCAAAAGGATTTTGATGTGATTAAGAGCTTTATCGAATGAAGCTGATATCATCAATTTTCTTCCCATCAATTTTATTAAATCTGTATTACGATAATACTTAGTACTGGTGATAGAGATTAATTTCTCTGCATTTAAAATTACTAAATTAAATTTAGCTGAAACTGAAACTGAAATGTTAGAAAATGTTTGACAAATTTTAAATATATACATATTTATAAATTTGAGTGAAAATTTTTTTAAATTTAATAAGTGTAAAAATTGAGTAACCAATAATTCAATAATCCCAATTTTTCTTCTCCTCTGAAAATGAAAAAGAAAATTGTGATTGTTATTATAACACAGATGAGGTCTGAAAATTATCGATAAAGAGGCACAAAAAAAAAAAAAAAAAAAAAGACGAAAACTGGCTAATAATGCACTGATTGCCAATGAAACCTTCGATTAATTAGCTTAAAAAATTGTTCATTTTGTGGAGCATAGAAATTCTCCAATTTACGAATAACTTCTAAGCGTACGTGTGGATGTGCGCGACCTTTTGTTTTTCCAAGGCAATGCAATGTGCTATCCTTGCGTAAAACACATGGAAAACCTTTCAGTGGATCTGTTGCAAAATTTGATTGTCGAACAACTGTAAAAAAAAAAAAAAAAAAATTATTTTAATAACAAATTACTCTTTCTTTTTTTTTTTTTTTTTTTTTTTTTTTTTGAAGTTGTTAAATTAAATTAATCTGATGTAATTAAATGGGACATTTCATGATAATTTTATCCTGAAAAAAAAGAAAAAGAACAAAAGATGAAAAAGCTTATCGAATTTAGTTTTAAAATTATTCTGTCTAATGAAAAACTTAAAAAAATATATGTAGCTATTTTTTTTTATACTAATTTTGTTAGAAATTTTTTCAAATATTTGTTTACCTGGTTTTACAGTTAGGAATCGTTCTACAGCACGAATTTCTGCTGCTGGATTTGTTATCAACCGTTCGCCATCAACGAAATGAATCTGATGAAGAGGAAAATGTTCAAGCCATTTTCGGATATGTCGATGGTAAATTCCGATCCGTATTGCACCCCATGAAGCGTTCACACCATTTTTCATTCCTGTCAAGCATTTATTTTATGACTTATAAATTTCAATTTCTAATTAAAATTTAGTATTATTCAATTCCACTTACGAAATATGGAAAGTTCACACCAATGTCATCTCTCCTTTTTATTAAAATTTATAAACCTGTTGCATTAGAGGATCCGTAGCCAAGTGCCATCTCTTCGAAGCTTGGCAACGAAATGCTTCGTCTTTTTTTGCTAATTGCTTGTGTATAATCTAAAATTTGAATTTGTCTTTAAAATTATAATAAACAGCTTAAATAGCGAAAAAATAATAAAATCCTTTCTCGCTAGACGGAAACTTAGTTGATTTTTAGATTCTTGGAAAAACGACCAAAAATTTTTTGTACTATTGTAATTAAAATACTGAAATCAAAATTGAAGCGAAAAAAAAGTCACCTGATATAGCTCTGGTAATTGGATTTCGTACAACAACAATTAATTTGATTGTTGAATTCAGTCTGTGAACTCGTCCAGGTACTGTTTTGCTCACAAAATATGCCGGTGTTTTTTCAACTGTTATTTCCGTAATGTTTGTTTCTGGCATCCTGCTACTGAAATATTTGATAAAAATTTTAAAAATTAATATCTTTTTATCGTAAAATAGAATTTTAATTATCAGAGCATTAATTCGATAATGCTAAAATTTAGAAATTTACTTCTAAAATTAAATTATGAAACAATGCCATTTGTTGTAATTTGCAAGTAATACTCCTTAAATAAACCATTTTTTTTCTTCCTATTTACTGAGAAATTAGTTCATTGTACATTCATATGACTAATTTAAGATTAAACATCCACAGATATCACAATTATCTGCATATTAATTTAATTATTTTCAATTTTCGTATTCTTCTTTCATCTTCACTTTTTTGTTCTCATTTTCAATCCATAGTTTTAGAAAAAAAAAAAAAAAAAAAAAAAGAAGGTAAAACATAATATTACTGCTTCCCCTTAATTAATGAGTTATTTATTAAAAGAGTAGTTAGAACAATGACAAAGAAGTGATGGATAGGAGGATAGTTGGATATTGGATGAATGAAGAGATGAATGGATGATCTAGAAGGAATGTGCAAGATGAGTCTGTCGGTTAGTTGTCAAATTTCAGGTGGACAGTATGTCGGCCACTTCAAAAGGCAAAAGTTCAGCCTTTACCTGACGTTAGGGGTCATCAACCAATCATCGCTTTATAACATAACAGTAAACCAACTTCTACAGTTACCTGTGAATATGATGCAATTGATACTATGTCCCACTCATTTCTTTTTTTTTTTTTTTTTTTCCTTTTTTGCTTTAATTTGGTGGTTTTTTCCTTTTAACCAAAAACCGCCCTAAAATCATCATTTTATATTTCTGTATTATCTTTAAACTTCACAAATGATTATAGCAAATTGCGTCACAATAAGCCTACCTGGATATCTTTGTAATTAACAATACCGACTAGCATATATAATCACTCAATTATCATTCTATTTCTAAAGAATAAATTACCACTTTTACTTATTATCAACACTTCGTTAATTATTATTTGTTATCAGTATTGTCATTTAATTAGTTAATGAGTTAATATTATTGTTAATTAATTGCTTCTATTACTATCGTTTATTATTTTAACTATCAATTTTTACACTTTTTGTTATTATTAAATTATTTTAAATATAATCACTTGTCTTATTATTATTTTCTTATTTTCATTATACCCCTTTGATAATGAATTACTGCAGTGATTTTTGCTATTGTTAAAATATTTTTATCATTAGCACAAATTAATAGAATTTGTGAAATATCATATTATTCTCCTAAAATAGTAATTTGGAATTAATTTCAGCAAATAATTAATTTTTTATTTCCTCAAAATACTGGCATTAAATTTGTAAAAATTTGGAAAAAAAAAAGTTATACACAATAATATTAGCAATGTGTGTATGGATGAGATACGAAATGCAATCTTGTATGCTTTCAATAAATTAGTAGTTTAAGTTGAATTGAATTCCTTATTCAGCCTAGACTTGATATTTTGTGCTAATTAAATTTATTGCATTAAGAGAGTGAGGACATTAGGATGACGACAACAGTGAGATAGATAACAGTTCTGTAATTCGAAGCCAATCAACAATTAAAGCTACTCGATTTCCTTATCTGATAACCAATATAAATTTATAATTGTAAATATCTTAAGTGTAAGTCTGTCTATTCACTTATACTATTCTCTTAACTTTATAATTTCCAATTCGTGCTTAATCTCGAACCTCCGGTTCATTCTTTTGTCGTTTTTATCACTATTCCTCCGTCCTGCCTGATATTGTATTATCTAAATCGGATTTTAATTTTATTGAAATTCTCCAGGGTAAACTCATAGTAACTGGTTACACTGACCTAGTAAAGTAAATAGATGATCAATTGTAGCTTTCAATTAATTTTCATTTCAACAATCATCAGCAACTTCCCATTTCCTACTATTCCATCAATTTCAGTATACTCCAAGATAGAATTATTCAATTTTATAGTGTTATTCATATATTTCTTTTTTAAGATGTACAACAATTGAAGCACTACTAGTAAATTTTGTCTGGAATTCATTTAGGAGAAAAAAAGAGAAAGAAAAAAGGAAAAAAGAATAAAAATGAAAAAAGATGCAAGCTGCGAGAAAAATCCCTAAAAAAAATATCATATTATTCTGAAAATGGACCAATTTATATTGATGGGAAGTTTTGAATACAATTTTTAATCTTCACAGCATTCTTTTGCAATTTACAATCTGATTATTCCTTTTTTTTCTATTTTTCAAATAATCATTCATCTGATAATAATGCTATATTCTTTCGGATAATCTGATATATTTTCGAATGATGGATGATTCCAAACGGCTAATCCAATTGACCTGCTAAGTGATAAACAATACTAATTAGTGCGAAGTAATATGTATCTGTATGTGTGTATGTGTGTGTGTGTTGTGTGTGTGTGTTNTGTGTGTGTGTGTGTGTGTGTGTGTGTGTGTGTGTGTGTGTGTGTGTGTGTGTGTGTGTGTGTGTGTGTNAAATGACTTAAACACGAACAAATCCCTTCAATAAAATGAAGGATATGGATGAGATCCCAGAACTGACAAAACCGTGAAAATGCGCCTGTTGTTACTGACAAGTTGCAGTGCAACTTCACTTCCAGCAAATCAGCTGTTATACTTAGCAAATTAATTGGTGTGAGTTAATTACTGAATGATGCATCCTCCTACACTAATTTTGTTTTAATTGCACCAATTGTAACGCTGGTTTCAAACCGGAAATTTCAAGTGGCATATTGATAAACAAAATTTGATATCGCAAATTATATTGCGAAAAAGTTGAAATTTGTAGAAAAATTGAAAAAAAAAATGAAATTTCCTAAATTTTTATTTCCAAAGGAAAAGAAATGATTTCATTTCTTGTAATCTTTTACTCAAAAATATTTTGATTTTTGAAATTTCTTTCTTTCTTCAAATTAATGCAGTTTTACTTGTTCAATTAAAGCTATTACCTGGCATCTCCAATTTGTCTGCAACATTTCCGTTTTTCGCTAATCTAATTACCAACCACCCACTAATATTGATGAACTGTTACTAAGTCAAATTATCGCCTTACTTGGCTTGTTAATTATTCACATATTTATATAATTGGCTAACAATTATTTCGAGCCGAGCTTAGGTTCAGATAAGTATAGCGTACTTCCTTCCTGTTATAAATTTTCCCCTTGCTGTGTTGCTAGAATCATTCTTTTTATTTTTTCCTATCATTAAAATTTCCAGAAATAAATACTTCGAATTCCAATTTGATAGTACGATAAAGTGAGGTATGAGAAGGCGAGAAGTGTTATCAATTAGATCATTTATGATAAAGATCTTGAATTCGAAGCACCGCAATTCGTCATCATGTTTTATAACTCCATGTAAATAAATGATCACATTTATCAAACAGCTACGATTAAATCAACATGTGACAGTAAGGACATTAAAATGAGCTAAGAAAAAAAGAATTAGAAAATATATTTTCGGATGAAATTGTTGAAAATGTCCTTGATTAATTTTAACTAACCAAAAAGAATATTTCTCGTTCAATTCTTTCCTTCTCCTCACTTGTCTCTATTCTTCCACCAAAATTTTTTTCTTGGATCTTTTCATTTCTGGCAATTTATTGTAGCATTTTCGAGAAGTGCAATCATTCATTTCTCTTTTTTTTCCCCTTTTTACCTCATTTCACTTTCTTCCTCCCTCTCCCTCTCTCTCTCTCTCTCTCTCTCTCTCTCTCTCTCTTTATTTTTTTATTTTTTACTTTTTTTTTAATGGATTAGGCAATAAATGGGCTATCCAATAGATCCATTTAAAATACACAAACACGGCTAGCCATAAATACATACATTTACTTCATTTCATCGGATGGCCATTTTCGCATTCGCCAATCTATGCACTAACTTTAAAAGAATTTTCCGTAAATGTACTTCAAATTGAATAAAAATACATATATGTATATACAGTTGCACTTTTTTTCTGCATATCATTACGATACAATCTTTATTTTTTTTTTTTTATATATTAATTTTAAAAGAAATATTTTGTTCTACTGAATGATCATAAGTAAACAATTTTTAAATTTTTTTGAAGGATAAAAATAAAAAGCTTGAAATTTCATCAATAGTAACAAATCTGGCCAGAAGAAAAAAGAATTTTGGTACTAAACCAAAAAAAAAAAAAAAAAAAAAAGAAAAAGAAAAGCAAAAAATTTTAGTCTAATTTTGAGAAATATGAGAAAACGGTTTAATTAGAGTTCTTTAAATTTCTACAGCATATCAAATTTTGTACTTGTAAAATTTGAGCAGATGATTAAAGGAATTAAAATTTCAGAAAAATTGGAACGGAAGCATTTCAGTTAACAATGTATCATTTATATTCAACAATTAATAATTTCATATTTGCCATTGTTACTGCTGGCATTATTATGGCAAACATTTTCGTAATAATGCTTATAGCAACGAGAAATTATTCGTTGGAAGGTGCGAGTAGTAATTGAATTTTGCATTTTATATCTTGAAAAGCAGCAAAACGAATGAAAAACAAAAAGATTTGAAAATTTCATGAAGAAAGAAAGTTTTAAAATTTTACTAATATATTAATAAAATTAAGCATTTCATAAATTATTAAATGTTATTTCTTTTTTTTTTTCAGACAACGAGCTAATTAAAATCATCGCAGAAAATTAATTTTTACTGTGAGAAAATGTTATATTAAAAAAAAAAAAAGAAAAATTATGCGAAAGAAGGTAAATGTGAAACCGTTAAGAATTTAATATTATTAAGTCATTAAAAAAAAAAAGAAGCATATACTGAAATAAAACGAAGCAATTAGTTACCGTCTAGGTAGTAACGTTAAGATTGGAGAATTGGATGATAATAAAACATCGAGAAATAATTATTTGTGAATGACCAATTACTATTTTATATTTAAAAACTATGCTAGGCTTCCTGCTGAAAAAAAAAAAAAAAAAAAAAAAAAAAAAGGAAGGAAAGAAAGAGTGAGGAAAATTTTCTCATTAATAATTAAATAGATTTGTCACAAAGTTAAAATACGTTCGTGGATAAACATATGGTGGATAAGAAAATAGAAAATTTATTTATGAAAATTTTATTTATGCAAAAAAAAAAAAAAAAAAAAAAAGAAGAAACGGAAGAGTGTGAGGATAAGAAAAAAAAAAAAAAAGAAAATGATAGTACATAATTTGAATAAATTTCAGAAACTGAATTTACTATTGATTATGACTTGTTACTATTTTAAAATATTTTCAAGAACAAAATGTATTATTCATCTCAGAGAAAGAATTGATCTCATTTTGCTTCTTTATCTGTTTATTTTTATCAGGCAGATAATTCAGAAATTTTTTCAAATTTCATTTATTTATTTATTTAAAAGAAAAAATATTCTAAAATATTTCGCTTAAATAAACACAGATAGGAAGAAGCCTCAATGCTAAATATATAAGCAGCCAAAGTGCAAGAGAACCGATGAAATGCCTGATTTTAAGAATTTCTTTTTCGTTTCATACTTTTATATATATATATATATATATATATATAAAGTATGTAATAACAATAATAGTTACAAAGGCTACTGTTACCGCAACAATAGCATTTAGTAGAAAGAATGATACAACAAGAAAAAATAAAAAAAATAAATTAAGAAAAAAAAATAATTTTTCCTTTTATTGATTCGGGAATTTTCCTCTTTTTTGTGCAACCTTTCAATTTCTGCATTTCATTCCTTCTGCTCTTCCAATTTCATAATTTGGTTTATCGCAACTTTTTTTAGATTATCACTTTTACATTAGCATATTTGTAATCAATAGGAAAAGACGCAAAATTGGCTAAAATATAAAGTTAAAAAATGTGCATATGCAGAGGAAAAATGAGTAAAATATTAATTAGACTGATCGAAGTGAGGAAGAAAAATAAAGTGATCCTGAAATTTATCATCTTATGTTGTGATTTATCTGACAAATTCTCAAATTTGGATTATAAAATTAAAATAATTAAACAGAAGCGATGAAAGCAAAAATTATGGATATGAAAATAATTCGTAAAAATTTTCGAACTTTTCCACTGTTCCCTGAGAGAGAATGAATAAATGACACGGCAGAGGTGTGCCAGGAAAATCGTATCGGGAGAGGATAACTAAAACTACCGATTAAAATTTAATTCCTGAATTGCTCTGTTCTATTTTTTTTTTTTTTTTCACCCATATATTATGTTGTTACTACACTCGGTTAATGATGAGTGCAGCAAGTTAATGGCTTTTTTTTCAAGAGATTAATTAAAAAAAAAAAAAAAAAAAAAGTGAAATGGAATAGGCTCCTTGAAGTGATCGGAAATCAAGATTCATTCAGTGCTTTTAGTTAATTGAACTTTTTCGAGGACCGAAGACCCAAATTTCGTTTTGAGACAACCGAAACATATGCCGCCATTGGTTATTTCTAATATCAGTGCTATTCATTGGCAAAAATTCATCCTTTCATGCAGAAAAATGAAAAAATTGAATTAAAAACAACAAATTTAAACACCAATTTTTATGCGAAATTAGTTGAAAAAGTTAATTATGAATTCTGAATTCTTGCATATAATTCAGTTCTTTTTTTTTTTTCTTTGCCGAATGACCATTAAATAAGGCCAATACGAATTTCTTTCATTTTCATTTTCTTTTTTCTTTTTTTCACCATGTTCAATTTTATTGTTAAAAATGACAAAACACACTGAATTCAAAATTTCCAGAGTTGGAAAGAAGGAAAAAAAAAAAAAAAAAAAGAATCATAAAATTTATGCTTATTTATTTCATTCATTACACTTATAATTGCATGAAATATTATTTATAAATCCAAAATTAACATTTTTTGCGGAATTTAAAAAACTTAACTTATTATGTGGAAAGGAAGATGTAACAGATCAAGCTCTCAAAGTTCTTTAAACAAGAGAAATAATATAGCAGCAATACGATAATATTGTGCCAAATGCGTAAACAGTTTATCAACAAATTATTTAACGAGAAACCTTCTCGCTAAATGAATCTATTCCACATCCTATATTGTCATTAATACATCACATTTTTCAATGCCAAACCAGCATCTATCAGTTGGTGAAACCATTGATGTTAATTAAATTTTGTTATAATACCGAAAATGGAAGATTTTCTCGGTGAAACAGGAAATTATTTATTGCTTGCTAAAAAATTTCTAATTAGCATTTTCTTACTGAAAAGAAAAAAAAAAAAAAAAGAGAAAGAGAAACTGTAATATTTGTACTGTTAAATGAGAAAATTATGAAATAGAAAATGAAGTATAAATGATATTTTCAAAAATATGCAAAAATAAACAATCAAAAAGAAAAAATGAAATAAGAAAAGGCGAAAATATGGAAAGGTGTGAGTATTACATCAATGTCAGCCATTTTATTCAAGCAAGCATTAAGTAAATAAAATAAATGATGCGTAAGTAAGTGAATTGTTGCGCATTCATACGGGAACAGACTTAAGTACTTCATCATCCTACAGTAAGCTAACAGAAGTGGTACTTACGTTTAAAATGACATTTAAGATGGCCTATTAAGAAAATGAATAAGAGGTGAAAAGAGAGAATTTGAAAAAGAGAAACATAAAAAATGAGGAAGGGAGAGAGAGAGAGAGAGAGAGAAAGAGGGCTAGGATTGAATCGAGAAAGTTGAATATAGGAATTACTGAATTACCACAAGAATCTTCAGTATCGATAATTTTTGGTTTTGAAAAAGACATGGATAAATAAAGTGGAACAGTGACGCCATAGGAAAGGTAAACTGAAACCGTATATTGATATTAATGATGCTGATGATACCCATGTTTAAATCATAATTGCTATTAAGGAAACACTCACTGAATCCAGCTGCTACCTAAAAATGCACCATCACACTCACTAGAATTCTACCATCTATCATCAAAATTTCCATTTACTTGATTAGATTATTATATACACATACATATATGTTTATAAAAGCATATATATATATATATATATATATATATATATATAGATAGATATAGAAAGACTTTTTTAGAATTTCTAATTTCATTGTTAGTAAACAAGAAGATGAAAAAATGTTGACTATTTAACAAATTTTACTTCAAAAATTCATATCTTATTTTAATAATGAGCTAAAAATGTTTATTACTTAAAAAATTTCATTTTTTTTTTTTTTTTGTTTCTGCAAATTATATCAGTATTATTATTTTTATTTGAAAAAAAAAAAACAAAGAATTAGACAAAGCAAAAGTCATTTTACTAAATGAAAATAAAAATATTCATTTTATGAATAAAATAATTCAGCTCAACTATCTCTTCCTCTCTTTCATTCTTTTTTTTTTCCTCAATTAAAATGTTACTTAGTCTATTAGTTATTATTTTACAAATAAATATTAAACTTCACAAAAAGTTTAATTTTTCTTCCTTTACAATTAAAATTTTATTTTGTGAAATTAGAAATTTTGCAAATTTATGATCTTTTTCTACATAACCTATATCTTAAAAATTTTTCAAATTTTTCGCTTAATTTTTTTCTACAAAAAATGATTTTTATCAATATACAAAAAAAAAAAAAAAAAAAAAAAAAAAAAAAAAACAAACCGATACCAATCGAAGCCTTTGTCGTAATTTTTGTCGAAAAAATGTACTTCTGGTCCAGGTGCTTTAATTGCTGGATTAAGACGTAGAAATTCTAATAGCGCTCTTGTACCGGCTTTTTTAACACCAATAATAATTGCTTGCGGGAAACGTTTTTGTAGTAATATGGTATCATTATTAATTACTGTATTCGTACCGTATACCGAGTTATAGTAAATATATATTAGATAAATATAGCAAATGGAATACTGTATAAATGATATAGATACCAACATATTACCATTGTATAAGTACCTATGGAAGAATCAAATATTTGACTGATATTATGATCATTTGTAATTGATCCGAAATTACCCCCAATAGTAATAATAATAGGCTATTCGTCTAGTTAATTAATATACCAGCTGGTGCAAGCTTTAACCTTTAACCTCACCCTCTCCCACTTCTCTCCATGGATATTGATAGCCTGACTTATTTTTGGGAATAAGTCTGCTGCTACAACTATCACCGACTATTGCTACTACTATTACTACTACAGCTACCGATTGCATTTGGGCGTTGCTGAACTATCATACTCTTTAATGAATTCGAATCAAACTAACTCCCTCTCGTCTCCCCCGCCCTCTTTCCTTCTTTTTACCCCCGCGGTTCCCCACCCCATTTTTCCACTCATTCTTACCTCTTCCCCCGCGATTCCCCACCCCATTTCTCTACTCACTCTTACCTTTTCTCCCGAGGTTCCCCATCTCATTTTCCACTTTTTCCCCTCTTCCTTCCTTCCCTACCCCTCTTTCTCCACCTTCTCTCTTTCTAATCCATTTTTACGGTGAAATTTCAAATCTCTTTGTAAATTGAGAAGTTGGTTACTATACAACTATGTGATGATATACTTAACATATATTATCAAAAATTTCAGCAGTTTGATCAGTCTTAATCTGGACAGTTATTGATATCATTTGTTAAAGTGGAAATTTTCTTCCTTTTCCTCTGATTTACCTACACCTTCACGTTACTGTTAATTCAAACTTCAATTTCCTTCGACTAAATGATTCAAAATACACGCATAATGATATTGAATATCATGGATTCTCCACCAAATTTAATATTATTCAGATTGTTAACTGATAAAATTCCACATTAAATTTGTATTTGAATAGAAGATGCTCAGTACAGACTGTGTTAATAATGGTTATGATATAATCGAAATTGTAAAAATCTTTTTTATTTGTAATGTTTCGCATATTCATAAAATAATTTGTATTTTTCATTTTTTTTTTCAAAAATTATTTAAAAAAAGAAAGAAAAAAAAAAAGTAAATATATATGGAAAAGAAGTAATACATAAGCTTAACGAGGAATGAAAGTAGGAGAAAGGAAGAAAGAGATGAGGAAGTGGAAAAAAGGTGCAGACGACTAAAGCACTTTAAATAACTGAAGCTAATTAAATTGAAAATTTTTAAATTTGAAATTTCGATTTTTTCCTCCTTTAAATTAACATTTATTGTGAACTGTAATGTAATGTAGTTAAAAGCTCACATTCGGGCATCTTCAAGGAGTGCGAATTTTCCCAAAAAAAAAAAAAGAAAAAAATTCAGCAATTTCAGTTTTTCTTTCCTTTCTTTTTTTTTTTCTTTTTCCATCTTTTTTTTTTTCAATTTTCTTTAAACCAGCAGTGACAGGTGGGATTCGATAAGACTGTTTTTTTTTTTCTTTTTCTTTTTTAATTTCTTTTTACTAAAGAAAAAAAAAAAAAAAAGCAAAAGAAAAGATGAATGAATGAGTGAATGGAAAAAAAAGAAGAAAAAAAAAGAGAAATTTAAGCTCTGCTAGAATATCTGTAAGAAAAATAAGTGCTTCTTGATCGCAAACCAAAAATGAAACAAGCAAATTTTCTCCATAAATTAACAATTTTCCTCTTCGCTATAATATTTCGAACTTAATTAATAAAATAATTTATTAAATTGAGGCAAATAAGTGGTTCAAATGTTTTAATGATAAGATCAACGGGTAGTAAAAATTGTTTACATGAAACCTTATATGAAAGCATTCTTATCTCATTGCTCTTCATTATGGTTTATATAATTGGAACAAACAGGTAGGATAAAAAGAACTGTGACATATTTCCAAAAACTTCAAAGTGAGCTATAAAGATACTGGTATTGATAAAGTATTTGATATGAACTACTTTAGGTTCATTATGATCAGAGAGGTGAAATTAGTCAGTGATACGACTGATAAAATGCGTGATCAAGTGAAACATATAATCAGAAAAATGCATTTTGTTGGATAACTAAGCGTGATTTCGAGCACTTGGTAAATTCTAGTAATTTAAAAATTTTCGGTAATTCTAAAGATAATTTCGATAATTTTTAATTTTAAAACTTATTGCTTTATAGAGGAAAAGAAGTGAAAAATAAAAATAATCCACATTAATTTTTTGCATTTCATTTTTTCAGTGAATGTGGATAATATTAAGTCATTCACTAAATCACCGACAATTAGCATGTAAATTACAGGGAATGTTTGGTACTGAAAAATGGAGTCGTTCTGCATGAAAGATGAAGTTTTTCCGGATACTGACCAGCCTAATTGGATGATTTACCTGGGCAAACCGAATTTAATTAGTCTTTCAAATTGTAAAGCAATTTACCAGAGAATATTACCATATCATACAGTACTTATAGTTTAAAAGATATTAACTAGTATTTTTGTCTTTAGAAATAAGCACATACGTTGCATCAATAATCATTACTGTCAATTACTTGAGCACAAAAGGAATGACTGAAATCAAAGAAACTCACTCTTAATCATTCACCGCTACTAATTAATGAAAAGAAAAAAGTGATTGCAATTAAGCGGACTTATTTTTACTATATTATTTATCAGTTCGTATTTCACGGATAATTTAGTAAAACGAAATGGCACAAATAGATTATTTCGCTTCTTTCAAGATTCAAAATCATCAACAAATCAATCACATGGTATTTTAAATTAATTTATTAGTTAATATTGATGAATCTAAATTATGACTGCAATCTCATGAAAATCTAAATTATTACTGTAACCGTTGGATATATCACATATAGAAAGCCATATGATAAGTCAAACTGTTTATCACTCCCATATTATCTCCTTAAAGTTTAATTATAATTTCACTCTTCCCATTAATTAATTAATACCTAAAATCACAAACTAACAATTTAACAAATGTAACAATTTCATCCCCTGCAACAAGACAGATATTAGTGATAGAAATGATAAATATTTTAGGTACATTTATAGGTATATATATATGTGCGGGACGACGCATGTCTATGCATACGTGTGTTCACGAACGTATATACGTGTCCATACGTGTAGTGCATGTATGTACGTGAGAAAAAATTGGTGATGGAAAGGTAATAAATTGATGAGAAGGAAGTGGAATGCTCTTTTATTACAATGATCGTTTAAACGCCTCTGGCTAAATTTTCCTCTTTTTTTCAGTTCCTTTTTTCTCATCGTTTTCAGTGGTAAAGGCAATAACAATAATGTTGCAGGCGAAACTGTCACATTTATTCTTCGTTAATTTTTGTTAAATTTAATTGAAATTTCACTTTAAAATTATTTCACATTGTTTAATTTCCTTTCATTTTTTCTTTAATTGTTTTCTTTCTCATTAATTAAAAAGGAAATAATTACTGTGCTAACGGAAGAATGGTATAGTGATGATGGAGAAAATAAGATTTGGGAACAAACACTGACTGGTCCAGTATTTAACAAGCCTAATTGATAGAAGTGGTGATGGATGAAATAAGCTTAATTAGTATGATTATAAGCAAATGATGAAATTTGAGTCTTATTTATCTGATATGGATAGATGGATTAAAATTTCCATTCCAGAATTTTGACCTTCCTTATCATTGATGTCTATTTTTATTGTAGCAAAATTGTATGTTGCAACAATTTTCAATTAAAAATTTTTTAAGGGAAAATTAAAAATTTCTGCTTTTATTATCATTTATCATTCCATTATGCTAACACATGACGAAATAACGAGAACATAAATTAATTGATTAATTGTTATTGGTTAAAAAGAGAAAAAAAGAATTGGGGAAAGTTCATTTAATTAATTCGTTTTTGCTTTTTGAAAAAGGAAAAAAAAAAAGGATAATAATTAGTTGGCTTTTTTTTATGTAAACGCTCATTTCAATGAAGGAAATTTCCAATAAATTATTTCATTTAATAACAAAAATTCTCTTGATATAGACTCATATAAATAAAAATACATATGCCTATAAAATGGCAATAACAATTTTTATTGCACAGCTCATACATCATTTAAAAAATTTAATTTTAAAATATAATTAATCTTTTAAAATTCGTCATTCCATTATATTAATAACAAAAAAAAAAAATGACAGAAAATTGGTTATAATTAAAAAAATTTTCACAGTTATGATTAAAAAAAAAAAAACTTGCCAATTCGATTTTTTTTTTTACTTCCATTATTTGCCTTTTTTTTTTCTCCTTCCTCCTCTAATATACTAATTAATATTAGAAAATGCAAAAATGTCGGTGTGAAAATACGGTTTAATAACAACCAAAGAAAAGCAAGGAGGAAGAAACGGATTGGGGTTAATTAGTGAAGCCTTGCTAACTAATCTATCCTTCCCTTCTTTTTAGGTTTTAAGATGACGAGCATTTTAGGCTGAACAACAATTCTTGGATCATTTGGCCATATGTGTCTTCTTTTAGACTTTCTACTTTTCAAGATTATGTCGTCATATTTCCATTATCACTATTATCGAGCCATAAAACATAGCCATATATATATCTTACTTACTCTGCCTTTCCTTTCTTATTAATATGTTTTCATCCCATGGGAAATTTAAATTTCAACAACAAACTTTAAAATGTTCGCAAATTGACACTGTTTATATTTATCCATTATATCTTAATTTTAATCAAATTTTCACTCGATACATTTTATTGGACAATAAGTTACCATTATCAGTTACCACTTGGATGATTTAGTGTTAAACAAAAGATAAGATTATTTCTGATGAAAAAATTTGTCTAAATATAATATCAAAACTATTATCAATATGGCAATCCAAAGGCTCATGAATGTTAAACATATTTGTTAAAATTTTTGAATAAAAAAAATCATTCTATTCTTATTTATTTATAAAAAAAAAAAAAAATTCTCGATAATGGGTTGGTTATCTGTATTTCTACATGATAAATGGATAATATTTACCATAAATCATTTCATGATAGTCAGTTAAATTAATTAACTCATTGATAAGAAAAAAGTTGATTAATTATGACAAAACTTTCTGTTTCTCTTTTTTTTTTTTTTTTTTAGATAAGCGCAAAATTTTCGTTTACATCTTTATATATAATTTTCATCTTCAAATAAATATTTTAAGATCTTATTTTTTCAAATAAGTATGAAATTCTCATTTTCAAGTACGGAAAAAAAAAAAAGAAAAAAACGAGACTAAAATAAATGAATTATTATTAAAGTAGGGTATCATGATGCTATTGACCTTGAAGAAAGCAGCAGGTGGGGTGTTGAAGGAAAAGAGTTTGAGAAAGGTAAATGGAATAAGAAGAAAGGTTAGTATCCAATTCATTCATCTCTCAACTTATAGTATTCAATTCTTTCATTCCCTAAATTTTGATCACTTATTCTAAATTTATGTGTCTGATGATCCTTGCCACCGATAAATACTAAATGGCCAATAAAAACGGCACATTGCGGTGAAGACATTCAATTCATTTTGTAGTATTTCTTCCTTATCTTCTATCTTTTAACCCTTTAACATTATCCATCATTTCTTCACACCTCTTGGAGGTCATCCTAAAAACCAACCAATCAACAGTTACATTCTTTCCTTCCACTAAAAAATTAAATTAATTATTAGCTGTTCTTGTTCTGCAATAATAATTTGATAATATATGAAAGCAAAAAAAAATCAAGCATAATTCTTTGACATCGTAATAAATGTGTTTTTTTTTTTTTTTTTTTAATGGTAAAAAATTTCATGTAATTATCAAAAGAGATTTCTATTTATTAAATTTTTTGTTGCTAAATATATTTGAACTATTAATTTAAATTGTACTTTTCCTTTCTTTAATTTAAAGATGTCTTATTTATTTGTTTCTTTTTTTTTTACAATATCTTTCAATAAAGATATATTTTTAGGGATTAAATTCATGACCAAATAAATATCTAGACAATAAACACTAGTGGAGGTCAGTCATTTGATTAACAAGCAGCTGTGGAAACAATTTTATTTTATACCTAAAACTCTTTGATTAGTTGATAAACAATTTTAGTTTACCAAAGGATCAATTTTCAACTTATTAATTCTTTTAAATAGTCAACAAGTCTGGTAGTAGCCCGTATGGTACTTACAATAATTTTTTCTCCTTTGTTTTTTTTTTTTTTTATCAAGATAAAAGATGAAGAAATGATTGCTTTATAATTACGAGATGATTCCTCGGCATGGTGATAATTCTTACTTATGATAAATGATAACGTATAAACTGTTTTCCAATTTGTATGTTCATGAATACGGTAGTTTACACATGCAGGACAGTGAATATGGTAAGCATACAGGATAGTTGAAATTTAAGTATGCCAAATGCTATCTAATATCTAAAACTAGAATGGAAATTTTTTTTTTTTTACAAACTTTAACAAATTTTTTTGACTGAACTGCTAATTATTAGATTTAATTAGAAAATATTCTCACTTCACCTTCTTCCTTTCCTTCTTTCTCTCTCTTTTTTTTTTTTTTTTTTTTTTTTTCGGTTAATTTAAGTGAAAAGAAGCCGCGAAAAGCTGATGAAGTGGAACGATGAGAGGGATGAATATGAAAGAGAACAACGGCACATTTGCATGATAATTAACAATTGACTTTCCAATTAAGGCTCTCTCCTACATAGAGCTTTTTGCCTATACTTTATGCCATAATCCGTTGGTGTATGCTTATGTGTCCTGTCTTCCTCTTATGATTACATGAACCATAAAAACGAGAACGAGAATCAAAATCATCAAAAGTACCACCTGCTTTTTCAAATTTTTTTTTTTTTGCCTTTTTTTTTTCATAATCAACAAAAGCAGCTATCATTCATTTTCATGAAAATAAGCTAGAATCTAAAATTATCATAATTATAATACAACTGCCACCTGGAGAGACTAGAGAGTATTGATTATGAAATTTTAGAAATTTTTTTTTTTTTTCTGAATTTTATAACTAATAATTTTACGTTAAATGATATGTATTCTGAAATGAAGTTGCTTGTTAACTTGAATCACAATATTTAATGGTCATTTTACAATTTCAATTACAATTTGTGGAGTTCAAAGGTTAAAGCTTCTTTCAGACCTCAATCATTCATTCATGCGATTAATCTGTTAGCACGCAATCTACGGTGGATGAATCTTTTCGATAAATGTGAAATTAGCCTCGTGGAATTTTCGAGAATTTCACACTATTTGAATTTCTAATTAATTCCTTGTCATTATGCTCACATATCACTGTCATCATGGATTGCATTTGCCCGGGATAAAATAAGCTGTGACAGATTTCCTCTACTGCTTCTCTCGTTATGATCCGCAAAGTGGCATATCATTCCAATCAACTAAGTTACATCGAATTCATGGTCAGCTATTTTCTGGATGTAATTAAGTTTTATGGGAGAAAAAAAAAAAAAAAAAAAAAAAAGGAATTTTGTAGCACTAAGTGTGCAACATTTGAAACTTCAGCATATTATCCTGTGAGTAATCGAAGGAGACGTTGAATATGGCATAATCAAGCTATTTGTGGCAAATCTGATTCCCTCACGTCGATCATTCGTTTTTCACGTCTAGCCTACTTGGACCTATCAGGAAGGCGAAAAAAATGCCACATTATAAGAAACGTTTGCTTTTATTTTGATAATTCTATGCTCATGTCGATAAATCATTCGGAAATAAATCCATGCGGATTCCTTAACGTATTCGAAAAAATCCCTTCAACGATAATTTAAAACGGCAATGAATCCGACAAGACCATGAAATAAGAAGGTATGAGATTTACGAATATCGGAATAGATTACTGTGAAATCGGAAAAACGGACACCGACAATAACAAGAAAAAATGATACACCCACCACTATCATTTTTTCATAGCGTTTAAAATTCCGCACAGTCTCGGTAGTTGACAATGATATGATACAATTCTCGATACTTTGATAATTTGATAGAATTATATGAGGAAGTTGTTAGGCTCTTTTCTTTTTCCTCATTTCTTCTTCTAGGCTTAGATTTGCCAGTTTTTGGGCCTACAGTTATACTTTCCAAAGTTACTCGTTCTTTCAGGAATTTCTATCCTTCAAATTATTGTTTCACTTTATAGCTAATACTTTGCTGTACAAAAATTGCAAAAAAAAAAAAGAAAAATTCCCCGATAATCGTTTTTCTGTCCCGAATTTCTAGAACGACTTTTTATGAGCAAAATCTAGTTGATAATTTGTGAAATAACTAGAACAGAACGATACGCGATTCTGCTTTCCGATCTGCTCGATAAATTAATTTTTCGAGATGGACGGAAAAACAAGATCATGTATTTGTATAAAAATTCGGTGTATTAGCAGTGGAAAGATTGCTGAAGAGATATATTATACAAGTTGTTGGAATTATTTGTCCCAGTTCTGCTTCTGAGTATGCGGGAATTCTTGTCGTTATGTTATATTATATTTGCTAAGCTCCAGTGACAAAAATGCACTTAGTAGGTGCTCATATCTTGACACGATTTGTTAGACAAAAAACTCCCCCTTTTTTTATAGTTCAAGAATGTGAACAATTAGAGTTATTACATTTTAGACTGGTTTTTCGTCAACGAGTGAAGTAAAACAATCATTAATGCTGCTAGTATGTTGGAATTTTAGTAGGACCACTTCGTTTTTCCATTTGATTTGCATTGTTTGAATTTAGCAGAAGTACTGTCAATTTTTATTATATTGAAATTTTACTGCATTGGATCGGAGATCAATCACGCCATCGATGTCTTGGATGTCTTACAAAATAATACGATTTCATTTTTTCTTTTTTTTTTTTTTTTTTTTTTTTTTTAAATCAATTTCTTGTAATTGTTAGCTGATAATATGCAGATGTATCGTCCTCTTGGTGCACATCAGAAAGACGTCTCTACGAGGCTTATGAAACCAACTCTTCCGGATATCAAAATCAAGGATGTGCTTCATTTGGTCAAAAATTGGGATCCTGCATGGGAATTTGACGCTCATATTACTGTAAGTTTTGCCCTAATTAGAATTCTAGTAGTGAATCATGTCTTCTTCATTTCAAGGTTTGTTGTGTGGATTTTCCATGACTTCTTAGCAGCTATGAAAAAGTATTGGACTTTTTTAAATTTCGCGTTTATTTAAGGTTTTTGATGCTGGTATAGCGCAATATTTACTAGTGAATGACCGGTCGCACGATATATTCTTTGCTTCACTTATACTCGGAAAGTCAAGTTTGCGTTGCAAGTTGATCAGTGACGAGCCGAGGGATGTGCTTGAGGAAGATGCTAATAACACATTTAATCTGGTGAGAATTTGATGAAACTAATGTATTACTGATCGTTTGTGAAGGATGTTACAGTTCAATACGGATCCTGGAGCAAAGGAATTTCGTATTTCAAGTTGTTATTGACTACATCGAAGGGCATTAGAAAGTTGGTTTGTCTTTACTCTTAGCGTCGAGCAGAATATTTTTCCAAGAACATGTTTAATGCAATGTGAATACATATTGTATATTGTAAATAGATAAGGCAATAGGTGCAGAGAAGTTATGTATGTTCAAAATGTTCATTTTGTGAACACTGCTGAAAATGTGTAACTTTTGTTGTGGCTTGTAATATACCATCAAACTGAAAATTAAATTATTACAGGTTTATGAGCATGAAGTCCTCGAAGATGAACGTAAAAAAATCGATTATTTGAAAACTGTTTTGAGTCGTAAAGGATATCGGTTCACTGATGACTAAAAACTAATACTGGAAATTTGGTGACGGGGCAGAATTTTTCAATCTTTTTTTGGATGATTATGTTCTGTTATTTCATTTGAAGGACGATTTGGCCGAGAAATATTAATTTCAGAAAATAAATATGAGAGCTTTTGATAATTATCACACATTTTTTGTCTATAACTATGTATATTACACAGCTTTTTCTAATGACATGGATTACATGTTTTTCTATAATTCGCCACCAAGTTATGATTTTTTTTCCGAAAATTCTCACCAAAGTTACTTGCTCCCATCATCGTTATTTCATTTGATGAAAAATAGTACAACACTGAAGTGTTAATTTTATAGACTTTAGATTAGTTAGGAGTCACTGTTTGAAGAAATGGTAGAATCTTGATCACAACTTGGAGTGTCATCTTAGTAACAACTTAATTTTCAGCTTCTGTTAGTTTTTACTATACATATATATATATATATATATTTATTTATTTATTACTTTGTATACTTTGTACTTGCTGTGCTGAGAGCAACTTCCTGATAATTCATACTTGAGTATATCGAAACATTCAGGAATACAATTCCTTCGCTTATGACAATCGTATTGTGATCGTCCTTCACATTCAGTTTGTATTTTTCCATGATGTTTTCATCTTATTTTTGGTTGTTTTCTGGATCATTATTTTGTCGCAATCATGAAGTAGTATTCAAACTGTGGAGGCTTTTTTCAGAACGAATAAAAGATAGAAAAAAATACTTGAATTTCTACCCACTTAATTTCTATCTCTGCTACTTGTTGTTGACTATTAATTGGATGATCACTTTGCTCAGAAGACACAGTCATTTTGTATTTATTCACATCTGATGACTATGTTATTTTCAAACTGTTGTTTGTGCAAGAGCATGTTTACGAGGTATCATTGGCTGCATAGAGCCTTCATTTTCCTATAATTTTTATTTCCCGTGCTTTTATTTCATTGTTTTAGTTTAAAAGTTACTTGTGCAAGCAAAACTGAATATTCTTGTTTTGAAGCGTTAGAAATGTAATAAACTGAAAACCTGTTTGTAACACCTTATAGATTCTAAAAATCAATGATGAGACAACGGAAGCATTATTATCCAAATTAAGCGGCGCATTACTATACAAAATTGGAACATACACGGTCTACTGCGCTGTGACTAGGTCTTCTGAAGAATGTAGAAAGTTCTCTTGTTCCATCCTAAAGCTAATAAATACAAAATTTTTTTTTATCTTTCATTTCCATTTTATTCGGCAAATCTTTCATAGGACTATTTTCAACTATCATATTTATCCATAGATGTTTACTTTTGAATTGAAAAGTTTTATAACATTATTAGTATTTCATTCTTTATTCAATATTTGTGGCTTTTTTTTTTCTCGATAATGGAACTCTTTTACTCATTCATTTGTTAAGTTTCATCTTGTTTTTGTGTTATGATTTATTTAGGATATTTTTAACTGTACTTTTTTGTCCATGTAATAAGTCTCGCGCCTTTATGTTAATGCTGTTATTTATAATGGTTCACATAAAATTCGTAGCGAATTTGGTAGACTGACTTAACAAGTTCGAAAAAAGAAAATATCATCATCCACACTCAAAGGAGGAAGACAGTAGTAACATTGCCATTTTTTAGGAGTAATTAAGAATACCTATGCGTAAATAGCAGTAACAGGCAGGTCTCATGCATCAAAATTCATTTGTACAAATATGAAATGAAGTTGCCACGATAACTGATTATTTATAGTAGAATAAGAGATCTATCTGCATTTAAAAAATTTTTAAAACTTATTTGATAGAAAAGAAAAGAATCGTGTTATTTTAATGAGAATTTGTTTTACGGTAATTCTCTCCATGTTATTTATGTTGCACGATGAATTAATTAGTCAATACCATTTGCAATAAAATGTATTTGTCAAACATTTTCATTCAAAGAAACAAAATTTCTAGTTCATAAATAGGAAGGGATGGAGGATTTCGATCGTTTTTTCTTTTTTTTTTTTCTTTCTTTTTTTTTTTTTATCAACAAGAACAAAATCAAATGAGGTGGCAAGTTTCTTTGTCTTGACTCGAATTGGTCCTTTTAACCACATAAACACACCTGTCCATCGGTATGTGGCAAAAAATTTTTGTGTCATCACCTGAGCGTATGTTTTGGCACATTCTTATGCTGATTTCCCATCGGTAATAATCAATCCACGGTATCAGGATGTTTCGGATACTTTCTTTCAGAAAGTTGATGTGCTGAAAAGACGATCTGCTTCAGAGATATTTTCCGGTTTCCGTTGTTTCATTTGGTGTTGCTGTTGTTGTTGTTGTTGTTGTTGTTGTTGTTGTTGTTGTTGTTGTTGTTGTCCATCTGCAGATCTCCATTTATAATCAGTTTTGCTATCATCATTTAATGATTCTTTCCTGCTTGTTATCACTGATCGATTGATAGAGCCAGTATCACGTGAACTACCTGCGATTTAAATATTCCCTTAAAAACTTGACTAAAAATTTATTTTTGCAATAGAAAAAGAAGAAAAAAATAATAATTGCGTTTTTTTTTTGCTAATTTTTCATATATCTTCAACAGCTTCACCTGACCTTTTATTTTAATTTTTTATATATCCTCAACATTTTTACCTGACATTTTATTTCAGCCTTTTTTTTTCTCTTTGAAATATTTTTAAACTTTCTAAGAATTATAAGCATAATATGTAATTCCCTTTGACCATTTCCTCTGGATTATTTCAAACATCATTTGTAGTTATATTAAAATTTCTGTTTTCGTACTTGTTCCTTCTGTCTCATTGCTAAAATCAAAGAATTTACTTGTCAAAATTGATTTATTGTAAATTATTCAGTGAATAGCTCACTGATGAATATAATTTGAGCCTTAACTTACTAAGACAAGAATTGCAACAGTCGAACCATCTTGAATAACTACTGTTTTCCGGATGCAGCAAACCCTGCGATGTAGATGGACTGATTGGTGGTGTCGTTTTTAGGCTATCATTAAATGCCGCATCTCTTTCGGTTAATTCTCTTTCCTAAAATTCTATTTCATCAGTAAAGATTAATTTACATGATAATATAAAATAAATTTATACAAATTCATATTAAATAAACAACGCTTTGTTTGTTTATTTTATACCTTTTCATTTGTTAAATATCTTTTTCTTATTCCATTTAACGTTTGAAAAAACGAACACTAATCTGTATTACAGTGAAAAAGATTAGGAAAGTATTTAGTTAATTTCAAAAAAAAAGGAAAAGAAAAGATTGGTTCTAATTTTTGTTGACTTCAATTCTTGATTGCAAATTTAAATTTTTAACACTGATAAGAAATATGTGAAAACTCTTGATGTTTAGCTTTATAATTTTTAATTTTTAGGCAAAAAAAAGTTTTTCTTTTTTCTTTTCTTCCTTCCCTTTTTTCTTCCGAAAAATTTTGACTAATGAAAATTTTTCATTTAAGAACTAAATATTCCATTCGTTTGCTGCAACAGTCCTTTTAATAGTACTTTTATTTGTCAATCGTATGCAGACTTTTTCAATAAATCCCACGTTTTACGTGTTTCCCACGTCAACTATCGTGTAATTTCTGTTTAATTTACTAAGCTGATTCATCATCAAAGAAGAGAAAAAGAAAATTTAATTACAGTGGCTTTTTCTAGACATTGCAACAAATGTCGATGCTGTATTTCAAAAATGTCATCATCTTTCAACGAATCAAAACTTAATAATCCTTGTTCGAATGCTTGCATCCTTGCTTCATGTGCTTTTTTCTTGCTAAATAATGCTTTTCCACTAGCATTTTTAACAATTCGAATGCGAGCTAATCGAGCTTTCTAAAAAAAAAAAAGGAAAAAAAAATGGTATAATTATTAATCGTTTGAAAATTAACTAAATGACAGAAATTTCAAAAAAAAAAAAAAAATTCAAACATTTTCCAAACTTTCTTATGAGCCAACACAAAAAAAAAAAAAAAAAAATGGAAAAAATTTTTTAACCGACTAGAACTACCTTTTGAGCTCTTCTTTTGTCAGCTCGTTGATTTTGATGATATATTCGGGAAAAATTACTTACAATTACCTATAACAAATATTCTTTTTTTTTTTTTTGATTAGAAATGTCATCATTAATTTTTTTCTTAAATATTCTACTTTTTTTTAAATGTTGTATAATTTTTTAATCAGTGGTTTATTAAAAAGTAGTAAACAAAATTTATATCGAAATGATAAAAATTTACTGGAACTGGAAGTGCGATTACCAAAACGCCACTTAATGAACAAACGCCACCGACAACTTTACCCATAATTGTTGCTGGTACCATATCGCCGTAACCGAGAGTTGTCATCTGTAAGTATTTTACTGATAATTTTGTTAAAATACTTCAATTTCGTATTCATCAATTTTTATGGGTTTGAAAAAACTTAATGAAATCAAAAAAGAAAAAAGATTAATATTTTCAGGAAAATGTGCAAAATACGGAAGTATTATAAATTAAACTAAAACAACATCCTTTCCTGAATTTGAATCATTTCAATTTTACAAAGCTCTACTTTTTTACTTTTATCAAGAAAAAACTGAAATAAGCGATGAAAATTTTGAAATTAATCCAATATAAGATTTTTTTTTTCTTTTTTTTACCATCATAAGAGTTATGCAGTATTTTAATATTATTTCCATTATCAGCAGTAAAACATGACGTAAAAATATTCAAATAGGCTTTTACAAAAAGAAATGAAAACATTAATAATTTTTTGAGTTACTTGGAGAAAACAATAATACGGCAATTTATTGAGGAAAATTAATTAAGAATTTTTGCAAAATTTCCCTATTTCCTATTTATTTATTTATTTTTCCTTTTCATATTAAATTTCTAGAGCTCCAAAAATACTTACAGTAACAATTGTATACCAAAATGCAGCCGGTATTGAGGTGAAACGGGTATCGCTAACTTTTTTCTCCGCATAATACATAATTGTTGCAAAAATGATTATTGCCATGGCCAGTGAAAATACTAGAAAGCCAAGTTCACTGGCACATGATTTCAACGTGTAACCAAGTATACGTAAACCCTGAGAGTGACGAGAAAATTTAAATATCCGAAATACTCGCTGAAAAAAAAATAAAATTAAATTAAAAATTTTTCCTCCAGAAATATGCATTTAAATGGATAGTAAAATGAAAAAGAAAATTTTAATCAACAAAAAAAAAAAAAAAAAAATGGAAAATATAAATTCAAATTAATTATTTTGAATATTTGAAACTATTACTAAAGATCCATTTCATATCATTTCTGTCGATGGTGCAAATTCCCAAATTCCCAATATTAATCCTAATTATAAACGGAATAAGTAATTTGACCTTGTTAAATAATTTAATAAATTATACACAGCCAAATGGCATTTCTGTTATGCCTAACAAGATAAACACTTCAAGTTATGTTTTTTTTTTTTTTTTTTTTTTTTTTTTTTAGACATTCTATCATTAAACAGGAAATAATTTGTTTTTGTTTTATATTGTGCAATTTTAAATGATTTGTTTTTATCATTTGTTGTTTACAATATTCTACTTTCTTTTTTCACTTTTTTAACTCTTTGCTTAAACATAAATCGAAAGGTAAGGAAAAGTGAGAAAAAAAAAGAAAGAAGAAAAAACAAACCAATTTTTCAAACAAATTTTATTTCAAAAAACAAAAACAAAAACAAAAAAACAAAAAGAATGATGATATGAAGAGTAGTAGAACACTAAAAATGCAAAAACAACTTTGATCAATCTAATTAGTTATCCTAGAGTCACTGGACTTGATTGATTATACGTCATTTATGAGAAATGATAAATGTTATTGGTTTCCGAATTTTAAAATCTGTTTAATGAAATGCAACAAATTATTTTTCATGTATCATTCCAGCTATATTTATTTTACTACAAACGTATTTTATTATATTATTATCTAAAAAAGAAAAGAAAAAAAAAATTTTTTTTTTTAAATATTTCACTAATCATCATAACATACAAAACGAAAATACGAATAGTATTATATTGTGTAAATACGAGAAGTAAGAACACGAAATGTAAAATATTACGAGTAATTTTTATTTATTTGTTGAATATAAATATTTTTAAAAAGAAAAAAAATGAAGGAAAATAAATGGCATTGATAATTTATTAACGGAAAGAAAAAGAAAAAAGATGAAATTAACAAAATAATGTAAAATATTAATTAAATAAACTTACAAAGACACGTAAAGTGACAAATGCACCCGAAACATCCTTTTTATTAGTGAAGCCAAGGCCCACATAATATGGCATAATTGCTACCACATCGATCATGCTCATTATTGAATGTAAAAATTTACACCTATCTGGAGCGGCAAATAAACGTAATAAATATTCCACTGTGAAAATGATTACACATGCTGTATCCAAAACAAAAAACTGAAATTTAGTATTGAGATTTAAAATTTAAAAAAAAAAAAAAAAAGAAAGGAAAAGTGCAAATGCATAATTTGTTCAGGTTTAAGTGCAAAAATTATAAAATATTCCATCATAAAAATAAATTGCATATAGTGTAGCTAAAAGAAAAAATTGAAATTAATATTAAAATTTGAATTTAAAGGAGAAAAATAAAAGAAGAGAAAAAGCAAGAAAAATCCATATTTGTTTAGTTTAATTTAAAATTTGTAAATATTCTTTCACTGTAAAATGATAATACTTAAAAACTAGAAAAAAAATATAAAAAAAAAAAAATTTAAAATAAAAAACTAGAATTTAATATTGAAATTTGGAATTTAAAAGAAAGGNCGCATTTAAAATAAAAAACTAGAATTTAATATTGAAATTTGGAATTTAAAAAAAAGGAAAAAAAAGCAAAAATAATCCATGGTATTCGTTGAATTTAATTTTACATTTTGTTTTTTTTTTCTTTTCTTTCTTAATTTGATATTAAAAAAAATAAATTATTTTAAGATGCCTCAAGTAAAATGAAGTAATTTTAATAGGAGTTATTGCAAGAAAATATATGAAAAAAAAAAGAAATGAATTATACTAGATATGAAATGTAAGCGTGGTAAAGTTCAAATTTGATTATAAAAAATATCAGAATTAATCAGCCGTGATTATTGTGATAATTTCAGTCATACAGATACTTTTTCCTTTTCCTTTTATTTTTTATTTATTTTTTTTGTTATTCTTCATTTCATTGCAAAAACTTATGATAATATTGTTGAAGGAAAACTTTTTTTTTTTTTCCACTCACTCATAATCACTGATAACATTGGGGAGTTATTCTTCACTAATCTATTATCAGGATATTGTCTGTTCGTTCTCCTCTGAAATAATAAATCATAAATTTCAGCTAATTTTATCTCCCCTATCATCGATTGGTACAATTTATTGACATCATAATTCTAGGAAAAAAAAATTTTTACCTTAAAAACTGTTGTTTTTTTTTTCTTTTTTTCTGAAGAGAAAGTGGGAACAAAAAAAAAAAAAAAACGACAAAAGGGAATCATTTTCTTTGTGAAATAGGAAATAAACAATTTCCACACTGAACTTCATAAAAATTTTATTTCGTTCTTAGTCTTTTGCTGATAAGCATATAACTTTTATTACTGCTATTATTAGCAGAGAGACAATTCTTTTGAATTGAACATTTTTAACTCGAGGAAATATAATATTAAAATAATGATTAAGAAAAATAATAGAGAGCAATTTGGATTTATTTTTACTCTTCTTTTAAGATAACAAAAAGCTTCTTTTTTTTTTTTTCTTTTCAGGAAAAAGTTGAGAAATTCTTCGAGAAGAGAATTTAATATCCAGTTGAGACCTTTAAGTATTCAGCTTAATATTTGCCGATTTGGGACAGGAACGAAAAAAAAAAACTATGACAAATGCTATTCAATCTGTTAAATTATATCATTTAATCGGTAAGTACGGCTCTTTTAGTTATTTAAATTAATAATGAAAATATGTGAAATGGAAAGAAATGAATAATCTCTGGTAGATTTGTTCTGATTTAAATCTGTCAACTGAAGTGTGACATTGAAATTTTCGAATTGATCAATATGATCATTAAGCTAAATCACTGAGCAGATAAATTATTCGTTCGCAAGAGAAATGATTATGTGATGAAAAATTTATCCAGGATGTAAAACGTCGAGATAGTGATGCAAATTAGATAAATTTAAAAGCTGTTAGCTTCAAAAAAAAAAGAAAGAAAAAATTATTAAATTTATGCAAAAAAAAAAATTTATTCCTTCAATTTTTTTCTTGCTGTTGTAGTAAATTAAGACACGATGATAATCAAACATTTCTTTAAGAATTAGAAATGGAATTAAAATATGGTTGTGTATGGACATACAACTATTATATATTTTTACTATTTCTTAAATTTGAAAGAACAATTTAAGCAAGTCCTAAAGTATCGAGAATTTCAATAAAATACTTAGTATATGAGTAATCTAAAAGATTAAAGGATAAACTAGCTTAATAAGCACTAAATATGCTCGGAATACATCGAAGCACATGAAACTGTGAAGAGCAAAGTGAAAGCGATCAAATGAATAATAAATCCGGAAAATCTGCATCATAAGAAGTGTCTACTTTCCGGTTTTTATAAATGACATTTTAAAAATTGGATAGCAAAGGGAGAGAGAGAGAGAGAGAGAGAGAGAGAGAGAGAGAGAGAGAGAAAATAGCAAATTTTGTTTGGTAACTTTTTAAGTTTAAAAAGGTTTACTTAAGATTATTTGTTTTCGTTTTTTTCTTTTTTCTTCGTTTTTTTTTTTTTTTTTTTATAACTTAAACAAATTCACGCAAATCATATTTGTTTTTTATCCATTTTTTTTTTCTCTCAAGAAAAGAAAAAATGAAAAACAAAAAAAAAAAAAAAAAAAAAAGAAAAAAGACGCAGTAAATTGAAATTTATAAGAAAATAATTTCAAAATCTCCTACCTGTCTTTCATAAAGCTCACCACATGAAACAGTTGTATCATCAGCCAAATATTTGCATGGTACCGTTTCAATAATATTGCATAAAACCGATAAAGCAATAAAGAATCCCGTAACATAATAAAATACAAGTGCCACCGTGGATGTATGAGGATTTTCAAATGCTTCCCACATTTTTTGCTTAAAAGAGAAAAAGAAAAAAGAAAAAGAAGAAAAAAAAATAGAAAGAAGGAATTTTTTTGTAATTTTATAAAAAATTTCCTTCGTAAATTTAAAAATTTTTATCCTGAAAATGAAATAAATTTGACAGGATCAGGAAACAATTAGTTAAATAATTAGCTAATCCAGAAGTCGGATAGGTTAGCATACTCGAACTGTAAGCTTATGCTTGCTTTTTTCGATAATTTCTAATCGTTCTTCAATTAATCGCTCTTGATTTTCTCGTTTCTTATCTTTATAATCTTCATAGCAACAATCGCTTATCAGATCAGGCATAATACCAAAAAAGGAAAGCTCTTCGTCATAAGCTACAAGGCATTCGTGTTTTGGATACTGAAATTTGTAAATCAATATTTACATAAACATAATTAATTTCAAAACATGAAATTGATTCTTAAAATAAACTATTAATACTTCAAAGAAAAAAAAAAAAAAAAAAAAAAAAGGAAGAAATAATTTTCGACCAATAATTTTCTCAAAATTTTGAGTCCAATGTTGAAAACGTTTTTTTTTTTCTTTTTTTTTCGACGTCTAATGTAATATAAGATGACTGAAAATACATTTTCATTTAAAATAAAGCATTTTCTCAAAAAGAAATATAATCGAGAGAAAACAAAAAAAAAAAAAAAAAAAAAAAAAAAAAGAAAGAAGGAAAAAAGCAAAGGAAACAGAGAAACTGACATGAAGCTTTCCCGTACGATAAAAAGTTAGAATATGCCGGAAAATATCTGGATCGCGATCAAAAAAATATTCTGATGTTTCTTCATCATAAAAAAATTCCTTTTCATTTGAACCAAGCAATGTTTCCGGAAATTTTTCCAATGTATTTCGCCATGTTTCAAATCGGCGACCAGAAATGTTGATCGAAATTTTTTCATCCGAAACATGATCAACAGCTAAATCTTTGGCCTATAATAAAATGCATTTAATTTAAATTTCCATTCTAACACAAATAATATAAATCTCAAAGTTTAAATATGTAATTTGAAAAATGAAAAAGGAGGAAACAAATATATACATCCTACCAATAAGGTAATTTTTCAATAAATTTAGAAAGAAAAAAATTTTTTTAGCTTTTTTTTTCTTTATTGTTTTGAAAAAAAAATTAATGAATTAATTTAAAAAATAAATAAAAATTTTAAACTTGTATAGCAATTGGAGCAGCTGGCATCGGTTGCCGCGAGATGGGTACCCATCCAATTGCGGCAGCTCGAGCAAACGGTAACCACGCTGCCACGGATGCCATCTGAAACTATTATTTCATTGTTTTAATTAATTACTTGCTATGATTATAATTATTTTATTTAATTGCTATTGCTATTATCAAATTACAAATATTTCATAGGACTAAATGATTATAAAATGCATTTTTAAAAAATGAAATAACTAGATTCTTTTTTTTTATTTTGTTTTTAATTTTTTTTTTCTTTTTTGACGATAAAAGTAACATAATTTAGCAATAATTGCTACAATTTAAACATAATAATATATCAAATTTACTTAAAGATAAAAAAAGAAAAAAAAATCCTTTAAAACTTATGTTAAACATTCTTTTTTTTTTCTTGCTTTAACAAATTTTCATTTCAATAAATAAATATATGTCAAAAAAAGAAATTCAAATATGAAATTTTAGTACATAGATATTTAAATTTTAATTCGTGACAATTTTTTTTTTTTCCTTTTTACATTCATTTTGACAAATTTAGTTCGTAACAAGGACGGTAGAAATGCCAGTAGCCAATATATGATAGCATGAGAGATGTGAGAAATCTTTTATTGAGATATTTAATATGGGAAAAATTTTTAATTGAATGGATTGAAATTTTATTTAAAAAAAAAAAAAAAGTTTGTGATGAAAAGAAGCATACGAAAATAGTTTTGCATAAATCTACAAATGTATTTGTATAAATTTGCAGTAAATTCACATTTTGTTCATTTATTGCTAAATAATTTGCTTATATAATTACGCAAAATTTACTAGTATTCATTATAATTATAAATAGTAATAATGATCATAATTATAAACAAGGTAGGCCTGCTATTTACCGTTAACTTTTCGCTGCTATCGCTGTTAATGCTTTTATAAGAAGAGCTAATATTTGATGAAAAAAAAAAAAAAAAAAAAAAAAAAAAACGAAAACGAAANCTAGAATGATGAAAAAACAAACAAATAAATAAGCGAATTTGAGAAATATTGTGGGCATAACAAGCTTTTTTCTTTTCTTTTTTCAAGTTTTATATTACCAATTAAATTTGTTTAGAGTTTTAAAAAAAAAAAAAAAAAAAAAGAAATTGAAATGAAAACGATTAATCTGAGAAGTAGACAAGCTGATGCATCCACGTGTGATCAACGAGAAAAAAAAATATATATATATATATATATATAAGAAATAGCATTCTTTCAAATCCAGTAGACTAGTTTTTAGTTTTTTTTTTTTTTTCAAATCTTTTCCTCCTTCCTTTCTCTTTTAATTTGTCTCATGCGAATGCATAGGTAGAAAATTTCATATTTAATTAAAAGGATTGATAAAAGATGACAAATTATACTTTAATAATGCTTGCACAAGAAAAAAAAAACGATAAGGAAAAGGAAAAGGAAAAAATTAAATAATTTAGCAAATTTTGGAATTAATTAATTAATTATACTATAAAACTACTCCTCAATGATACTTTTTCTTTCTTTCTTTTTTTTTTTTTTTTTTTTTTTTTTTTATTTTCTCTAATTTTCATAGACATCATTTCATATTGCTCTTTAAATGACAAACGATAAAAAAAGTTTTTTTTTTTTTTTAAATTTTATTTTATTATTAGTAATGTTAAATGACTGTTATAATTTGCTAGTTAGTTTTTGCTATCATTGTTTATCTGTTTGTTTAATTAATTAGCCCAACCATTTATTCGTTTGTTTATCCATTTATTTATTCACTCATTGATTAATTTATTTTTTTATTTGTTATTATTTGTTAATTTATTATTCATCATCACTGTTATTATTTATATTTTTACTACTATTATATTAAATTATTGTTTTCATTATATTGCTCGATTTATTGATTGATTATTGACTGGTTATTGTTATTCTAGTCATTTTCTTTTTTTTTTTTTGGTTTTTTCATAAATTCCAAATATACTAATTACCGTCTCTTAGCATTCCCTTATTTATATTCTAATGGATAAATAAAATATATGCTGATGAATTTTAGACAAGTTCACTTTCATAATGATACTTCGCTGAATGAGATAGATAGTCAGCTGAATTAGTCAGATATGTCAATCAGGCAGTGTTTGTCACTTCATGGCTGCGTTATATTTATTATTTGCTCAAAATTAATCAAATGCACTACTTATATAAATTGAAATTTTTTTTTTTTGTTCATATTTTGGAGAGAAAAATCAATTTTACAATTAAAATTTGCCAATTTTTAATTATCATTTTTGTAGTTTTAACTTTTTTTTTTTCGTTCAATATAAGCATGAATAGATTATTAATTTCAATAAGAAAAATAAAAACAAAATATATAATGCTTACATAAGAGCTGAAAAGAAAAATTACTCAGTAATTATGAAATTTAAAATTAGTGAAATAAGAAAGGAACGCTTTTGACTGCCTCTTTTCTCCATCGATACTTATTTTTTTGGCTAACTTTAAATACAATTATAAATTTATTTTTAAAAAGAACAAATTAAAATTTGGAAAATTTATTCAATATCAATGGATAAGCAAAGTGCGATTGGTAAAGAAGACAAAAAAAAAAAAAAAAAAGAGAAAGTGTGTAAGTGCTAAAATTTAGGGACAAAATGTCACCGGTGAAGTTACGAATCAATTCTGAAACTTTCCTTTCTTTTCCACCTTCCACTTCCTCAAGTACTTTTTTTCCGTCTTCTCATCCCGCTTTTTTCCCCCGCTTCTTCCAGAGGGAAACCTCGCAAGAAAGAATTGATAAAACAAAAAAAAAAAAAAAAGGAAACAGAAAATGTTTTATAAGTATTCTGGGAATTATGTTTTAGCTCACTTTGCAAGATGATGGTTCTTCCAAAAAAAAAAAAAAAAAAAAAAAAAAAAAAAAAAAAAAAANAAAAAAAAAAAACGATAAAATAAAATCATAATTTATTTTCAAAGTGCAAATAGAAAAGATTAACAAATGCTGTGCAGAAAATCAGTCACAAAGTGAAAACCGAATGTATCATCATCTTCATCACTAACATAATTACGATTAAATAATAATAAATAGTGAATGATAATAATAATAATAAGAGTAATATTATTTAGAGCAATAATAATGGAAAAAGACAGTTTGGTATAAGAGGATATGGTGAATGAGGAATATTGCCTCAGTAACATTTAAGTCTTACATGTTGAGTCTAGGATTCAAATCGTAGGGGGACAGGAAAATCCTGGCCTGGAACGTCAGGTGGGCCATGCAGTAGTGGTAGTAATAATCTTTTCTCTTTCATTTGCTTTCCACTTTTTATCGCTTTTCTTTTCGTTAAATTACTCTATCATCATCGTTTATTTATGAGGAAATGAGCTTGTGGATGTTTGAATCATTGAAAATTACGATTCAAATGGTGCCATTCCAAAATTAACAATTCAAAACAGCGAAATTAAGTCATACAAATGAAACTTTTTATTGTTATCAATCGATTCGCATCACTCTAAATAAGTTGCAAATTCGAACTCTCTTCTCTCTCATTTTTTTTTTTGTTTTCGAACTACTGAATTTTAAATAGGGATAATTTAAAGGATACAAATTAGTAGGAAATTTTGTTAACTATTTTATACAAAAATTTATTATGTTACTACTAATAGACTACTAATAGTGCTATCCTCAACTAAGGTCTTCTTCTATGTTACTAGAATTAGAATTCTTTCACAAAGAAAGATATCCTCAAACAGAAGGACGTATATCTCGCAGTTATAGAAGGGATTATAGACGTATACCGGCTGTGTGGTAGGTACATTTGTTAATGAATTATGCACATTAAATACTTGGAAAAAAAAAAAAAAGTTATGCGTGTTTGTTTTGAAGCATAAAAAATATTTAGTATCAAAAACAAAAAAAAAAAAAAAAAAAGGAAAGAAGAAGTTTATGTCATACAAAAGCCTAGAAATGCAAAAACTATGATAGCTACAAGGAGGGAACTTGAAAATACAAAAACTTCGACATCTTGAAGCAGATAAATCCGTTCTAATTTTATCATTATTTTAAGCATTTTTTCCAAATGCTATGTTATTATAACTACGTCCAAATATAAAATGATGCTTAACTTATTTTCAATTTTAAAATTTAATAAATAAATATATATTCAATAAATGAAAAGAGATTTGGCATCAAAATCAATGCAAAGAAATTAATTTATCACCCATAATTTCCCCTATTTTATTTTCTCCTATTCTTTCTACCCCATCGTTTATTTTATACTCAACAGACAAATAATACTTACTGAATAAAAAAAAAAAAAACCTCTCTCTGAAATGATGAAAAAAAATTACTTCATAGATAAAATGATAGAATGGAGTAATGCTAAGAAAAAAGAGTGCTGCTTCTGAAAGTTATCCTAAAACAGACTAACTAATACAGTATCTTATAATAAGAAGTAAGCAGTTTTCCATAACAGCAATTGATATATCTTAATACAGTATAATAGAGTATTGCAAGCATCAGTCCTGTACCACTAAAGCAGTTAACATCAGATAGTATGCTAGTTCGGTATAATGCTTTACATTCACTATTAACAGACTAATACAGTACTAGAAACTATACTGGATCAGTATCATAAGTTTACTGATAAGTGAGCCATTAGTAGTTTCAGTAATGCATCATTACTGAAACCTCTTTTAGAATCGAAAGAATTACTTGATCCGCTTGATAATTATTATATATAATTATACCATTGCTGCCCCATTAGTTCTATTACATCTCAATCAACTTCAAACAATCTGTTTTAAAATATATGATTATCAATGAAATTATCGATATAAAAGAAAATGTATTATGAAATAAAGAAATAAAAGTAAATAAGAAAATTAAATAGCTGCAAATAATCACTTGCCAGCCCAAATAATTGCCCACTTTTTATATTTCTTATTTTTTCTTTTCGTACTGAAATATGTATTTAAAAAGGAGAAGAAAAAAGAAAAAAAAGCAATGATTTAATCGTTGGAAGAAAAAAAAAAGAAAGGATAAGGATGGTGATAAAAAGTTCACTTAGTAACTTAATTAAATTAACCCAATCAGCAGCAAAGCTTAACTGAACTTAAAAAAATAATTATTTGGTATTAGTAATTTTTTTGTCAATGTAAAATGCAAAAAATTTAGAAACAAAATGAAAGATTAATAACAAACATTTGTCCCAATCAGTAAATGACATAAAACATTGCGTTGAATTGTATCTGTCGACCAGTGTTGTTGAGTTACGAAATGCATAGAACTTCCTTATTTTTTTTTTATTTCATTTTATTTTTTGAAAAAAAGTTCGAAGAAAAAAGACAACAAATATTTAAATGTAATGTATAAAATAACCTGTTATGAAAGTAGCATTTTGATAAGCTCCATAAAATATTTGATCAATGAATAATTATCATCATTTTATTATGATCATAATATCATCATCATCATCATCAGCCGGAGAGTATCAGTAACAGGTAGTAGCAATAATAGTAGTGTTATTTGGATGATATTTTTAGTTTCAATTCTTCCAATATTGTTCACTTAAAAAAAAAAAAAAAAAAAAAAAAAAGAAAAAATATATGTGCTTGCTTTTAAACTGATGCATCAACATTAATTAAAATGTTACACAAGCAATATTATTGACGATTGATAACAAAAGTTTTCTTACACTGATATATTTGCAATTATTAAAATACTAATCAAATAAATGATATCATGCAGAGATAAATATAGCTAATAACAGAAGTAGCATTCTTGATAAATCCAAAAATTATTGTAAATATTGATGATAAAAAAAAAAATTAACTTTTCAAGAAGAGAAAACGGAAAAAAGAAGGGAAATTTATTGTAATATCAATTGTAATCTTTTCATTCATTAAGTTAAATCAAAATAATTCTCTGATAAGCACAGAATGCCTTCTGATGATGATAAGAAGAGAGGAGGGGATTGAATGAAGAGAAAGCTATATATATATATATATATATATGTATATATATATACACATATATATATATATATATATATATGGGAGAGGAGGGGAGAAAGGGGAGGGGGTGAGAATGATAGATTGGAAAAGGAGAGAAAAGGGGGGGGGAGAGGAAACGTAGGGGATTTTAGGAGGAATTGAAGGGGAGGGAGAAGATGGATTCAGGAACGGTTCCCTTCTTTTTATTTCCAAACTCCATTAGCATTCTTTTCCTCTTCCTCGAGATTCATACGAGACTATCGATTGGCTTTTTCCTCTACAGCGCTACTGAAAGTATCTCAGATGTTCCAACGACCCTAGGCTTGCTTAGCTTACTTAGCTTTCAAACTCTCCAGCCTTCCTCTATATCCTATCTCTCAACTTCGAGCGTTCATTGCAACGGCTAAATACTATTATACTGATTGCTGATGCTATTGCCACTGTTACCACTAGTTGCTACAACTCTTAATCTTAGCACTCTAACATTTGCCTAAAAATTTTTGAAACTTATCAAAATTTCATTCCATTTCTATCTATCCTTATGCATGCATGCAATGAGTATATCTATACATGCATACAAATGCAAGCATATCTGCCTAAAGCTTATATAATATTTGTTTTATTATAACGAATCCATATGGCATTATGTTCTTTAGTTTAAAAGGATTTAAAAAAAAAAAAAAAAAATGAAGATTATTTGCTTTGCTTTTGCTTTATTCACTTATTAAGAGAAATGGTGGATGATTATCTGAATGACGTTGATTTATTTCATTTGAATTTTTAGTAACATGCAAAAATTGTTTGAATAAAAAGCTGTAAATATATATGAAAAACGCGTATGTTTGTAGTGAAGAAAAGAAGAAAAAAATTCATTACGTGCGTTAATTATTGGAAATTTCATTCACTGACTAAATTATGCTTTGTTATGAAGCTCTCGACCGTTGAACGAATGGGAAAATTCAAATTAGTTAGATAAAAGGATTGATGACTTCTCCATTCAACTAAAATATAATAGAAACTCTTGCATCGGAAAGCAAATATCTTACGGAAGTTAATTATAAAAGCAACATTTGGTTATAATCTGGTCTGATCACTACAATTGCTAAACCGGCTAATAATTTCCTCAGCTAACACTTCTTTCTACTACTACTATAAGGGAATGTCTATATCGAAAGTGCTCACCATTATAAGCTAGAAAAAGATCAACTTCTAAAGTACAGTTAAATACTCAATCGAATTGTCACTTACTTTCAATAATACGTCATAGAGGAAATGAGAAAAAAAAAAAAAAAAAAAAAAAAACTCCCGAAAGTATTTTGTAAGGGTATCAGGATAACCTCGATATAGTTCAAACCAAGTTATAGAACACCACGTCATTAATTAGACAAGAACAAAACCCCAAGTTGACTCTGAAATCTTTAAATTGTATTTTTCAACTTCCTAATCCAAATACATCAAAACCAGATTAATTACTTTAATAATATATTCTTTATGCTGTTTTTTAAACCGTTTCACTTTATCAAAACCAAAAGAACAAAACTGAGAACAATTTAAACGCATGAGAAAACACAGATTTACAGCTCCATCCAAATACACATGTATTCAGTAAAATACCAGATCGGTACTGGAACATTCGATAAAATTATCACTTTTTCCCTTCTCGCGGTAGCAACAATTGAATAAAACAAGAATTTCATATGCAGTTCGCGTATAGACGACTCTATTTATCATAAAAACAGAATGGCAGAATTTTTGAATTCGGAGTGGGTGAGTTTTTTTTTTCTAAGTCGCATAAATTTCCAAGATACAGTTTTTTTTTTCGAACTCCGGAAAAAAGTGTAAAATTCGCTTAAACAACAAAAATTTAATAAGGATTCGTAACTAGAGAAAATTTAACAAGAAAATTCAATGAATAACAAGAGGATTTAACAAAACATTTGCATATGAAAAACA
Organism: Setaria digitata; assembly: GCA_003640385.1. Classification (NCBI taxonomy): domain Eukaryota; kingdom Metazoa; phylum Nematoda; class Chromadorea; order Rhabditida; family Setariidae; genus Setaria; species Setaria digitata. The sequence continues at coordinate 63,660 of RCAB01000308.1, forward strand.
GTAGTAACAGAAGAAAAATTAAGACTGTAGACCAAATCCAAACCAATTCAGGATGCAGTCCAGAATGTTAGAATGCTGCACTTCTGGTCACTCATTCTCGAATATTTCGCTGAAATCCTTGGTATAAGTAACGAACAGAAGATTATTTGATGTTAAGGAGAAATATGGATATTTTATTTATTCATCATTTCTTGAACACCGCATTCTTACTACAAATGTTATATCAAAACTTTCTAACCACAAACAGTAACGATCATATAGTAAGCAAGTTTCAGCCCAAATTTTATAGTTTCAGATCTAAATGCATTTTCTTCCTCGAATGAAAGGAGAAAAAGAATCCTTTAACCTTCCAGATGTCATTGTTTGAACAGAACAAAAAACGGCTAGCAACGTTTTCAAATATAATAGTTAAAAATTAAAAAAAAGAAAAAAAAAAGAGGGAAGTTTGCTACTTATACAGTGATGGAAAATTATCACCTGTTAAGGTAAAAATAAATGTATCCAGAACTGCATCTACTCCGCACCGATATTTCATCAACAGATCTGACTAACTGATCGTTACACAGAAACCAACCCTTTGAATTGTCACACCAAACATCACATATGTAGTGACCTACATCAAAAGGGAATTTACTTCAAAATTTTTTGATTTCTTCGTTCCTGATTTTCTGCTGATCGAGTCAAGTGAAAAATGTATTCAGTTGGCAAAGTCGAGGGGGCAGAATTTCGACAATGAAGAATTTTGTTTTCTCAAAAGGTTAAATTGAGAAAAGACTAGTAAATTTACAGATAACTAGTGCAATTTATATCGAAGATCACTTTAATATGTTTAAAACTTTTAAAGATACATCCACTATACTTACCACTGTTGACTGATTGTCCCAAATGACTGACAACAGATATAAGTCGATACGACGGCCCCGCGGCATCTTCCTCAAAACAAACTCAGTAATTGTACACATCATTTCTGTGCTTTATCAGTGAACGAAATCTTGCTCACTTAGAAGCAACGTAAAGATTTATGACTGAAGCACCAATCTTTGTGGGCACTTCTTTTTTTAATTAGGATTATATTTTTAGCAAAACTTCACAAAAAAAAAATTTTGAAAACAATTCCATGAATAGAACTCACATTAGCCCTGGCATCCGAAGACAGCGGTTCAACCTTACCAATATAATCTTTTTTGTCCTAAATTAGGCCATTCAGACAAAAAAAACTACGAAGAGCATATTTTGCTTGTGATAATAAGAGAACTTCTTTTATAACTTCTTTTTTTTTTTTTTAAATAAATACTTCCTTCAAATTCTGAATCCTAGTCCTAAAATTTGAAATGATGCTTACGAATCTTAAAACGTAAAATAGGAACTTATTTCTGGCATAGAGCTTGCAACTTTAAAAAAAAAAAAAGAGAATATACAAAAAGTAGAGATTTGTTAATAAATAACTGACCTTCGTCTGAGAACATCCAAGCATAAAATTTGCATTCTTGATTTTAGCTAGGCTATTGAGCTGCCTTCTTTTTTCGAGGAAAATTTGATTCTAAATTTAACGTTTTTCAATAAAATACCAAGAAATTTTAGGATACTTCTTATTCCTACAAAAGTTTATTACGAAAAGCACTTTTCCTATCAAAAAAATGTCCAGAAGTTGAAATTTTAATGCGAAAGTTTTTGTCAGTACCGAAGGTGTGAGCACCGGAGCAAACAATTTGTGCTCATACAGCAGATAGACACCTTCGTTTTCACCAGTGCGATAGTTTCCAATACTTAATCCTAAAAATTTCCATAGTTAGACTCTTGAATAAAATTACAAGCAGAAATATAAGAAGTTGCATTAAGTCTCCAAACGATCAAACTTTACATTGTTTTTTTATACCATAAAATCCCAAGAAATTTTTTATTTTAAATACTATTAAATAATTTAATGGTCCGGTATGAATATCATTATTTTCTTAATTCTGGAAACTGATGAAGGTATGCGCTTGTTTTGTTTCGGAACTCGAGTCTTTATTAAAGCAGGAATTCGAGAAATAAATACAAAACAATTGTTTAACAACTTACTTCCGTATCGGTTATCAATCGTCAGAAAGTTAGGTTTATAACAAAGCCACTGTTTCTTGTGAAATACCCAAACATCAACGCAAAACATTGCTGCAAACGCGTAAAGTTCCAGCTCAGTTCCTAAGCCAGTTTTTGTCAACAGATCTACATGACAAATCCATCTGTCATTTGTCCAACCTTTTAGAGCAGCGAACTCACCTGGATGTTCAGTTTCAAAGCCAATGATCTGAAACAAAAGCTGGAATTGCTATCAATTATTCCCGACGAGCAGATAATTTTAGAAACAAACTCTGATTGTTCTCGAACAATTTAGTTGAAAAACAAAATTACAAATTCTCGAAGTAGTCGGTAATCATTTGAGCTTCCAGCAAGATAGTAAGCTAGTGACTGAAACAAGCGATTGCAGTCCCCTTTCACAGCAACGAGGCGGCGCGGCCTGTCGAAAACACTCATTTTCTGAACTGAAGACTGGATCCTGAAAAGTATAGTTATTTCAATCCATCTAACTATTGAATCTAACAAAACCTTATCTGAATCATTGTAACAATGTCGAAATTATGAATGGGTTGTGTGGAGATATGATGTGACGTGTATCAAAAAACAATAGTAAAAAATAGTCCTTAGCTAATTTTAGACGGTTTCAATAGGTAGCCACGCAATCTTAACGAAATGTGTTATTGTGAATAACTGCTGCTAGTGATAATGGCTAATTAATTTCAAAATTGAAATGAAAACTTGCATCCAATCAGTACTGAAATAGATGCCAATATCCTCACAAATTGAGCGTCGATTCTCGCTGCTTAATGGTTTGTATGGAACTAATTCTAGACCAAATCTGTCGATTTCATTCTTGAAAAAAAAAGCAAACTTAGAAACAGTAATTTCTTAAACGTATTAACGATGGACACCATGTAAATCAGATTAACAACCACAGCCTCGTCTGCCAACCATTACACTCGCTCAAACCAAAAATTTGAAAATTATTCTTCACTGTGAAGTTTACCGGTTCCAACCCCTTTCCCAGGAAAGAGATCTCTAATTTAACAAATACTTCCATTACTATACTTCCACTAATATCTCTTTAGAAAGTACACAAAACGACAATATATCATTGATTTTGCTTCAATTCTCTAATGTACTCTTAACCGATCCGTATAAGCCATGAATCGTTGCATAGAAAATGACATTTATATAACCATAAATCCCTCTTTAGAAGTATCTTCCTTTTTCTTCACGATTTTATAACTTAATTCTCAAAACTTACCCGACTTATACTCAGATCGACACAGATATCGCTCGGTGATAGTCTTCTTTTGTCCAATTCTCCAGTATTCCCTATTTCAAAATTACGATCTATAAAGGGGAATAGTTTGACTAGTAGTTTGGAGTTCTTAACGAACAATATGAGGCTCAAGATGGGAAAGAATAACTGGCTAGTCGGGTCCATAGAATATACGTTGTAGTGGGTAAAATTCAACTGAAAATAACTTGATGAAGGATTAAATGACTTCATAGGACATGTGGACAGTCTAAAAAGAGCGAATATTAGTGAAGGCTTCATAACAATTGAAAAATAGATACAGTACATTGCAAGAAATTAACTTACTTAAAAATTCCGCTTTTGCTGCAACCATGGTCTGCTTAAATCCCAGCAGTGGATCTTTGCTTCTGGTAGAAGTCCACCCACCTCGATAAGTTATCACCTGATCGGTACGGAATGATAACTCGGGCGGAGTAGGAGGTCTGTCCTTCTTCAAATATGTCTTTCGTCTAGCTCCACCCTAAACCCAAATGAATTTAACTAAGGTTTAGGGAAATAGAGAAAGAAAAGCTAAGAATGTAGAATTAATATGGACACATTTGAGGAAAGTTCAGGATTCTCGCCTCGAGGAGTCAAAATTTAGTTCCAAAAGCTTGAAAATTGGCCAACCTTTCCTTCAGTGTTGTTCATATTATCCAAAATTAGTTCTACATTATTGAGAGACTTCGAATCATTAATAACTTTTGATTTTTCTATATCTTGATTCCCACTCTTGGATCCAGATAAATCGTTGTTAATTATTACATCAGAATTCAGTGTAACTTTTTTAGAAGATTCAGATGCCCTGTTCATATCCATATTTTCAGCTCTATGATTATTTTTGTCACTGTTTTTACTCTTCAGTGTTTTCTCATTCGCATTACCCTCATTTACTTCTTTTGGGATTTTACTTTCGCTGATGTCTCTTGCAATCTCAGATCCCAAATCACCGTGATATTCTTCTAATAACTTCCCAACCTTTTCTGTTTTCATAAGAAGTTCGCCCTGCTTAGTTTCAATCTTATCTTCACAGTCGCATTTACTTATCTTTTGTACACTCTCATCTTTGGAATCTTTCCAGTTACCAGGTTCGTATTCCTGGATGTTAGAACCCTCTGAAGAATTTTCTACTTCCTTGACTTTTTCTACTACCACGACCTCGAAATTTTTATCAACAACCACAGACGATGATTTCTGGCTTGTCATTTTATATGTAGAATGCTCATCTTCATGTTTCTTAAATTCATCTGGTTGATTTTCTGCTTCTCTAACCACTTCTGTGTTCATTTCAAACTTTTCTTCAATAGCAGAACCTGGTAATTCTTGGCTGATTAATTTGTCTGTACATTCTTTGCCTTCTTGCTTCTTAAATTCTACAGAATGTTCAATTTTTCCGATCATTCCTATGTTCTCTTCCAACTTTCTATCAGCCGTACAGTATGGGGAATACTCTGCGCATTCCAGCTTCTTTAATTCATTTGAACAAGTTTCCGTCTCTCCAACAGTTTCTGCTTCTACTACGAGCTGTTTGTCAGGAAGATGAGATGGTGATTTCTGGATCTTTGGTTTGTATGTACAGTGTTCGCTTTTCTTGAATTTCTCTGAACAATTCTCCTGTCCATCAACCATTTTCGTGTCAATTTTGTGCTCTTCATCAATGTCAGAAGACGCTGATTTCTGACCTACTGGTTTGTCAGTATCCTTTTGCTCACGTAATACCTGAAGCGATGAAATTTATATAGTACTGGGGGAAACATTTAGAAGGTGACAACAAAATTAAACTTTCTGTGAAATAAAGAGTAACAAACCTTTTCACCGGCTCCCTGTGACACTTTCTTAGAGCTTCCACCATTCCCTTTTTGAAAAGAATTTAGCTGGTCAGCAAGGCTCCTTTCACAGGCCTATAATTTTATATTTTGGATAAACTCGTTTTTTATTCAACAACATATAAACAAATTGGACTTTCTTAAGAGATAAACTAACCGCCAAAATTTGTTCTTCTTCAGTCATGAAGTGCAGGTCCTCATCTGTATAATCGCCTTTCGACGGTGGTTTTTGAAGACTTAAAATAAAATATCAGTATTAAACAATAAAAAATGGGATCAAAACTAGGAAATGATTGAATTTCCATATGACTGATTCTCGGTGGACATCTGATTAACTACAATAATCATCAAGGTTTTATTATTTCAAGAGCAAATAACACATACTCGTTAAAAATAAATGAATGCGGATCAATAATTCTGGGGAGATTTAGCCTACAGCCAGTCTTTTTCATTATGGAATAACATCAGCTAATAAAGACAGAACATATTTCTTTAAAAGATAACAAATATGAATAAGTGTTTTAGAAAATGAAGAAAAGACTGATAGAAATACCGTGAGAGATTTAATTGGCGCTGAGCAAGCAAGGAGTGGAACATTGTGTGCTCCGGTGATGGTGATGACTGTTTCATTTTTAACACAGAATCTGGTTGAAATGGTTGTTTGCTATCCTGAAAACCATTTTTTTTTCCAAGTTTTTAAAGCATAGTAACTTCACGAATCCAGCATAACACACTTCCCCAATGTTTTAAAAACATCGTAGCTAAATTATTTCTTGCATTTCCAACATCCCTTTGTCTAATTTAGGTCAATATACGTTTATTTACCACTATAAATCTAGCAAGAGAAAGTTACAGACTTACTGGAGTAAGAATATTGATTTTCGATCTTAAATTAGAAAAGTATTTCTGATCATATCTAGAAAACTCCGGACTGGACACTGTTAAATGAGCAGCAGAAAATCCTTCTGATTCTTCGCGATCATCAATGTATTCATGAAATCGTTTACCAAATTCTGTAGATCCACCACGTTCTCCAAATGATTTGCAAGGGACTAAAATTTCAAGACCCCTATACCAACTATCCAAATTCAAGATTAATTGTACAAAGCATCTACTAATTCACTATTTCTCTCTGGTATTAAGGACCTTGGCATACTTTGCCTGCTCCATGATCTTATATTTTCAATTCCATTATGTTGAAGACTGTTCTATCGGATCCAGTTAAAGTGTATGAACAGACAGTATTCACCTGTAAGTACTCTCTCGTTCTCGTTAACATCCCCAAATTCTTTTACACGACTTCCAGTTCCTTTTGAAACAGCAACTGAAGCAAGATGGATCATCTTACTTGGTACAGCGTTGTTTGGGTTATCAGTTCTCGTCAACTTCACAACAGATGCGTTGCTTCCATTTACTGCATCAGTGTTTCCATTACTGAAGAGTTTTTGTAGTTCTCAACACTATATTCACTACTTTTTTCCCTTACTTCATTAATCTTACTAAAATTCCGTTTTCTTTAGGATTAATAAGATTAGAAATCTTCCATAAAAAAGGAAGTGGATAAATAACCAATTCTATAGTTTCACTAAATTTCAAACAGTATGAGGAAGAGAAGCACTAGAAAAATACCACTGTCCACTCAATAAGCTTTCGAAATTAACTGACTCCTTTTTTTTATCTCCTGATGATCCCGCATTTTTCAAAGCTTCAGTGAAACATACGCGAGCTTCTCCAAGATCCCGTCTTGAACTCTAAAACATTAAATAAAAATAATTTAGTGCTTTAAATTCTGTTTGTTCCATTCATGCCTGAAAGGGACTAAGCTATTTTTCCACAAAATAATTTATCGCTGTCATTTTGCCTAAAAACAAATCACTAATTTGCTGATGCTTTTGGTACTTTATTTCTCCTACATATCTTCGCGTCCGGCTTTTCCTTCTCTCTTTCTCCTCTCCCCGAACTTTTGTCCTTACCATTTCGCAAGAGCAAATAGTAAAAGTACTTCGGATGAAGTGTCATAAAGCTCTGATTGGATATAGTCGTGATCAAGAATACTCCCATTTGTAGTAGGCATGGGACGCAAAAGGGCATCATCCGATTCCTTGTTATTGTCTGATACTTTGGTAGAAGAAACAAGTTTACTTGGCTTCACATGTGCACTTGGGAGAACTGAAACCAAGGATTTTTTTCTTATTCTTTTTCAATGAAGAAAAAAAAACCAGCTGTCTTTTAGTTCATTCGATATCGCCTGAATTTAATTCTTGCTCAGTTTGCGGAAGGTAGATTAAGTGAAAAATAAAAAAGTCAAAAGTACGTAAAAGAAAAAGGAAAACTGCTTCTTTACAAATTTACTTTTATTTGTTTCCGGTCGAACGTAGATATTACGCCCACTTCCACAATTTCCCTGTGAAATAAAACTTCGCTGACGGACTGTCTCATTATGCATGTTAAAAGTTCCCCATCTTTCAATATCAATAATTCTCGGAATAAAAGCGGCGGAAATAAATCTTGCACCGTTACCCTCACTTAATTCAAAAGCTCTTTCTGTATCCGTAGATGAATAGTTGAAATTAGCGATATCCCGAAACAGATTTATTTTGAGCAGTCTGGTGGTTTTGAAATCGATATCCCTTAAATAAAAAATTGTAGTTCCAACATAGTCTAGTTTATCTTAGCTTGGGAATATTAGTTGAAAAATTATCACTTCGGAAGAAAAAAAAAAACGCTTTTTGGAATAAAAAGCATCGCTAAAAAAACGCAACAAGAATCTTTCATTTACTTAATTGCTGGTGATAACGCGGGATATGGAGCTGCTTCCTCGACATAAGCTTTATTCAGCGTCAAATGTAGAGGAATTTGAACCCTATCAAAACGCTTTACTGCAGTGGATGAGTCGAAGATATAACGCTTGATGAATACGATGAGACATCTAAAATGAAAATTCAAAAAAAAAAAAAAAAAAAAAAAAATGCGGGACGAGATTTAGCTGTTTCAAAAAATGCTATGAAATCAAAACCAAACAAAGATAACTTTACCTTGGAATTTGAGCAAATTTTTGTTTTTTCGTAGCGCCTACAAAACCGCAAATCTCACATTTCTTATCCACATCCTCGACCTTCAGGTATTCATCCAGCAGAGTCTGCACTGTGAGAAATTGTGAAGGTCTTTTTGACCTAAAGTAGAAAAAAAAAAAAAAAAAATTATGAAATCTCTCGAATTCGGCCGAATTAATGACTGTTTTGAAATCTGGTTTCAAGTTCAATAAAGAACAATAAATGAGGAAAAAGATGAAAAAAATAAGTAAATTTTAAAAAATCTGTGGCTCTTGGAGTATGAAAATTTCTCTTGGATCTTTCTCTCTCTTAGACAAAACAGATTCAAGATAGGTACCTGAAAATGGGTGACTTACCGAGAACCAGCTTGTTCTAGCATATGAATCGAGACCGGTAAAATAATACTTTCTTCTTTGTTTTTTGTTACAACATCACATCTGAATTGATTTTCCAACTTGAAAATTGGATTTCGAATTAAATAATGTCTCATTAACAAATTATATCCCTTGTCCTTCGATGATACTGGAGAGGATAGTGAGAGTATAAATAACGACTCATATTTCATGATTCTCACAAATAACAAGTATATCAAACTAACTTTTTACATCTTATAATAGATTCCATGACGAAGGCAAAATTCGATGTAACAGGATTCCGTTTCCCTCGTTCTTCTTTATCCTCAATCCCATAAAGCTTATGCAGCATTGTGTCGCACTCCTCTTGCATTTGATTCAAAATGTTAATCAAGAACTCATGAGCATCCTGCAGTTACAGAACTTTTCAAAGCCGAACTCTGAACTCTGCTGGTAAAGTCTAAAGACGCAAGGTTCATTTTGGATTTGGATAGCTGTTTTAAACATTTTTGGGCCATGTTTACACAGTTTTTGGGTTCAAGATGATCAAAAGAACAAGCAGTAAAATAGTCGCTAGTTGAGTGAAAAAAAAAAAAAAAAAAATTAGCCAAAAAAACGTTTCCATATAATTTAAGGAAATTTAAAGAAAAACTAACTTGTTGTGCACTACTCCCGAAATGCGCTATGTTTCTGATTATTCTTAGTAATGTTATTTTCAGCTGATTTGTAGCCCGATGTCGTCTGCTTGCCAGATTAGCGACTGCTCTAAACAACAGATGTCACCGAAATATTTTGATGTTAGAATAGAAATTCGATATTTTTTATTATAAAGAAGACCATAGATGCTTAAATTCTGACTAGATTGAAGCTCAAACTATTTTTGAGCTTCAATCTAATCAGAATCAAAATTTAAGCATTGAACAATCTAAGGCCCTTTTAATTTTTTTTTTTTTTTTGTTCTTACTGAAGTCGGAAGGGGAAAATGAAAATATGAAGATTAAAAGGGATGAGGTAATTCCCTAGCAGCAAACTTCAAACGATGATTTCCAAAGTTTTATGAAACAAAAATTCAATGCATACAGGCTTAACGGCATTTCTATATTCAGATTCAAGCCAAGTCCTTCGATCACTTTACAAAATTTGTAAAGATCCTTTGCAAAAACAACATCTGCGAACAATCCTTGCAGCATAGAATTCATATAACACGTATTTCCAAGATTCATAAACCTATATCAAAACAAAAACACGCAGCTGGTGCTATGAATTATTGGCTAATTAATAATTGTTTTGTCTGCAAAAAAAGAAAAAATGAAATACGTCCAAGTATGGATGGACAATCTGAACAACCCATAATTCACATACCCAGATGAATCCTTATTTTTATTTCTCGAAGTAAAAATGCGGCTTATCTGCAAATACCTATCTGTAGTACATATCTCGCCCTAAGACATTAAATAGTCTTGAAATTATATTTATACTGATTTAAGATCCGTCTCATAATTAATAAAATGGTTAGTTTACATACTTTAAGACTAAAGAGGACCTACTTCGCTACCGATTATCGAAAAATCTGCTTTTCCACCTCCACATTCGAGTATTTCCTCATAAAATCTGTCTAAACTATCGTCGTCATTTATGCTGGAATTTCCCGACCTAGAAAGAATGAAACTGCAGAGATTTCAAGTGAGTTCAAAATATTAAAAACTTGTGTAAGAGCGACTGGCATACTGCATCGAAGAGTCTCCAATTTCTATGTCGTCAGCTTCAAAATCATCAGTTGAAGAGGACAGCCTGGACCGTTTCGCAGTTGGTTCTTGCACGGAATCTAACGTGAACTGATTAAGATATTTTTTAACTGAAATAACAGCAATTAAAAATATAATAGATAGTATAAAAGATTAACTCATGTCGAATTTTTCAGAACACATCTTCCATACATCTGGCTATAAGTGCGAAGATAAATCTTGAAAGTAATGAAAAGCGAATTAAAATACGTACTACTTTCAATATCAACTAGATCCGACGTGCGATGCTTTTCGTTACTGAAAAAAGAAAAATTGTTCAACTCAAATCAAAGATTTAAACATTAAAAAAAAATTGAAACAACTCTTTAGATATTTGCTATTATCAAAATCTTTAGCTCGATCAGTCTAGCTTGTAGTAAAAAATTTAAATGCTATACTATAACATTTCCGGTAACTAAGTGCTGCAGTTTCCATAAACATGTTTCGTCAATACCTCTCTTGGTCTTTGCTAGACCACGAGAAATAAGTATGCAATATATTTCATATTCTAATCTAGTCGTAATTGTGATTTTCATATTGTGAAACACCTCCTTTAGTTTCTAAATTGAAGTTTCGAACAACCACTGAAATTCGTGGGATAACATGTCTATTTTTCTAGGCCTTCTCACAGATAGAAAATTTAACTATGATTTAAGTTTGCTAATTTTAGCAAAACAGAGACTAGTTGAGCAACTTAGGATGACCTTTCTTAATGCAAAATGTAAAACTGTAAGAACAACTAAAGGAAAACCTTACTGTTTAATTTGATCTTCGAATTCTCGACCGCGTTTTGGTGAATTCTGCATCGAAAGCTGACTGTCATCTGAATAACAAAAAAGGAAAGAAAAACAAAATTTCCGGATAAATTATATTTCTAGGTAAATTATGAGTCAAAATTTATTCAACAAAACCAAAGGTATCAAAAATTCAGTCATTATGAAAAGGAAATAGACATCGCGAATAACCCAATCATCTTGATCATCTTGCTTAAGAAAGAAAGGCATAAGATGATATATTCGAAGCATACTTAGTCTGATTACTATACAAATTTCTATCGATTCATGTTAATAAAACCCTAGAAGGAAAATTGAAGCATACCTAACCACTTTTTCAAAGCCTCATGTACTTCCTTCAAGTCTTCATGATTTTCGAACTCCATCAAAAATGCCGTTTTTTCGTTACCTTCAATCCAGAATCCAAGACTATTTTCTCCAGGTGTCAAATATGGAAAGCATAATAAAGCTTTAAAAGGCGTGACCTGAAAGAGAGGCTGGGAAATAAACCATCTTCAAAACAGGTTTATAACTGATTTCAGCAATTGTGAGGCTTACCAAGCGAGAATCATCACATAAGAAAATCATTTCCTGTTTCGTTTCATCAATCATTAAAACACCGACCTTGCGGATCGGAACTGAGTTCTTCGACCCATAGAGTACCTAAAATCCATCCGTGAACTAAAAATTAAAAGTTAAATGAAAAAGAAAAAGAATTAAGCAAAAGGATAATTCATTAATATCAACTTTAAAATTTCCTAAAGTAAGTCCAAATAAGGAACCAAGTAAAATGTCCTTGCACTGCACCATAATTCGAAATCAATGATACTGTATGTTGCAACACCGCCCAAAGTTAAGGAAGGGAGAATGAAAGTGGTCAAATTCAAAGTTCAAAAAAAAAAAAAAAAATGTAGCAACAAGGGTAAAATGAATATGAAACAACCTTAACGTTGAATTGATCGTGCTGCACAGCAACTGTCATCTTGTCAATATCCTTTTCCGCAGACTGTACTTCTCCACGATGTTTTCGTACAAGCTAGTAAATAAAACAGATTAATCGAGAGCAATATAGAAAGGTTTCGCGGTTATTTCGCCAGGAAATTTAGTAGTAGTTTTGGCAGTACTCCTCAACACCCATACATAAATTTCATTTATCTAGCCTAAGAGATTAGAGGAACTTCTACATCATCTGTCAACAATTTTAGGAGCAATAACAAGACCACAGCGCGGAGTGCGAAATCGTTACCTACACAAATCAGGCATCCGCTCAAATTTCACGGTCT